>CM023534.1:40698038-40881311 GCA_013350335.1 Chimonanthus salicifolius | reverse complement strand
GAGGTTTCTTGACCCATTTAGCCCACTATATGAACTCCTTAGTTCCATGCTGCTCTTGTAAATCTTAGCCAATTTTTTAGAATCTTGTTCGTGTTTGAATTTTTTAAGTGTCAAATCCAATTTTAAGTGCCAAACCCAGGTTGATTCACCTTTTATTGATTGTTATCATCTTGGACAACAATGTTACCAATGGTAATGAGAATTATGTTAAAAAAAAAAAAACTAGTACATATTTATGGAATGAGAATTCTACATCGGGAACATGTACAATATGTCCTTGCCCTTTGAAAAAAAAAAAACAACAAAACAAGACACACGTAAACACACTCTTAACACCCACCCTTAGTCTCTTTGCCACTCATGTAGGGCCCAACCACATTATTGGTTGCGTTTTTAGTGATAATGATTGTCACATGTCACCATGGCTTATTAAATCTTGGAGCACACAAGTTTGACTCTCCTCTCTCTCTCTCTTCTCCCTCCCTCTCTCTCTCTCTCCTCTCTCTCTCTCTCTCTCTCTATATATATATATATATAATATATATATAATACATCCGAGCGACATTGCCCACGAGCAACTAAATTTTTGACCCCATGTGGGTCCCACCTAGGTTCTATGTGAACCCCTTACATGCCTAACACCCTACCCTACACAGTTTGAACTAATTTTGAGTTGATCTTACCGTTGGATTGAAACCCATGCAAAACTGCCTCTATTTTTAACGTTGATTTTTTGACCTATAAAAATTGTCGCTTTTGAAATCCAATAGACTATATATATATATATATATATATATATAGCGATCCCCTGCAAATTCTTCAATGACCGTACATAGGCCAACATGGATGGGCGAATTGGAAAGGCCTAGGCTTGTATATGTTGCCTATAAAATTTCATCTTGATTGGATAAGAAAAACCACGTTTTTGAAGACCTCTTCAAATGACCCCACATAGACCCACATGGATGGGTGAGCTTGAAATGCCTTGACTTGTATATGTTGCCTAAAAAAAATCATCTTGATTATATAAGAGAAGCTACGTTTTTTAAGACCTTCAAAATTTCATATTTGTCTAAGGTGGAAATTCATCAGGTCATATAAATGAGCTTTAAAAGTCAAATTAGTTACAGGTGCTACTCACAAGGGGTAGGCGATTGTGAGGGTGGGTGAGTGTGTGTGTGTGTGTGTTGGGGGCGGTGGGGGTGCGCGTAAACCCATTGGGTCCATTGTAGGCCCCACAACCCAAAGTTTGCAACAAAGTTACGTGCAAACTCATCTATGTGTTATTCTTGTTTATATATGTATATAATATATTGAAAATGGTTAGCCTCACACATCATAAAGCGCTCCTACAATAGGAGCTCCTTGTGGAGCCCACCTATGATTATGGATTGAGTGGGGTTGCAAGATTCTATGTATAAAAATAAACTTGATTGAATGATTTCAGCCATGAAATTGAACTTGATGAAATTGCACTCCTAAATCATCGTTGATTTTTGGGCACTTTAAAAACTCGGCTGAAGTTGTTTAATTAAAACTAATTTTTTGTAGGCATTTAATATAGATCTTTCAAGCCATCCATCCCATGATCATAGTTGCACCCACCTACCCGTGAAATGTACCTCTGTACCCAAGTTGACACCAATTGGACTTTTAGAATATATGATATAAACCCACGAATGCAATTGTAAGATAAATGTGAAATTTAAGGGTCTTAGAAATATGACTTCTCTTATCCAATTAAAAAGAATTTTATTTGCATCGTATATAAGCTAAGGCCTTTCAAAACCCACCCAACCAGTGGCCCAAATAGTGCCCATTGGTCGTTTGCATCAGTTTGGTGAAACACGTTCTTACTCTCTGTGTGCGCAGGAGCATATGATATATATATATATATATATATATATATATATATATGGAGAGAGAGAGAGAGATGATTAGGTGTGACCGATTACAAGGTTGCACCTAACACTATTTTTTTTTCTTTACTTGAAAATCTAACCATACAACCTGAAAGTAGACTACGACCTACCACCAATTAAAATTTTAGTCCAAAATCAACTTCAAGCTACTTGATCTTAACGGTCAAAATTTACCATGCCATACTTGAATTTTTTTCAAAGGTGTTTGCTTACTTTGACGTTAAGATCAAGTGATTAGTAATAGGTTTTTTGGCTGAAATTTTTAAATGGAGGTAGCTCATCAAGTCTACTTTCCATCCGTATAGTTATATTTCTAAGTGAATAATGAAAAAAAAAATTGTGCCAGGTACAAACCTTGTCACTTGTTTCATCGTCTTACTTTGTATGTATGCTACTTGGAATGAGGATCCCCTAAGAACAAGTTGTCATAAGTGATAGAATCTAAAAGCTTGATTTAGCATTCCATTAAGACAAATAATATATACAGAGTAAATCCTAAGGGAAACATTAAGAAAAAGACTAAGTTACCCCTATCCAAATATATAATCTCAATCTAACACCTGCCGTCAAACTGACAATGTTACAGTCGTAAGCATTTGAGTTTGTAAGAAGAAATGCAAAGCGTGAAATGGTATGAGACTTCGTGAAGAAGTCAGCAGTGCAAGGTAGAAGGGACAAATGGAAGAGAAACAGTGCCAAGCTGAAGATGATGATGCACAAAGTGACAGTCCAACTCAATATGCTTGGTGCGCTCATAAAGACGCGTTATGTGCTATTTGAATAGCACTCTTATTATTCACAATACATAGGCGTGGGTGCAGAGAGAGAGACACCGATGTCTGCAAGTAACCAACGAAGCCATCCGATCCAGTTGTGGTAGAAGCTATAGCCCTATACTCAGCTTCAGCAGATAAACGAGTAACAACATCCTGCTTCTTACTTTTCCATGAGATGAGAGAGTCACCCAAGAAAACTCAGAAGCCAGTAGTAGATTTGCGATCAGAAGGATCACCTGCCCAGCCAGCATCAGAGAATGCACGGATCTCCAAAGTAGATGACGAAGGAAATAACAAACTCTGAGATAAAGTGCCGCGAAGATATCGCAAAATACGAAGAACGGCTGCCCAATGAACAGTGGTTGGGGAAGATATAAACTGACCCACAATATGAACGGCATTGGCAATGTCAGACCGCGTAATGGTGAGATACACTTAACTTCCTACTGTAGTGCAATATAGTGTTGGATCTGACAAAGACACACCATCAGAGGAAGTGTAATGAGCATTGAGCTCTAAAGGCGTCACAACCGGTCTGGTGTCAGTAATACAAACGCGTCGAAGAACATCAGCAGCATACTTAGATTGAGAGAGAAGATAACCCTTCGGTGAAGAGGCAACTTCTATCCCGAGAAAATATCGCAAGGGCCCCAAATCACAGGCGAAGGAGTCGGCCGGAGTGGAGTCGGCCGTGCAGATGCGACACAAACGGCAAGACTTGCTCTGCCGCGTTTCAAAGCCACAGCAAACCGAGAACGGGAACCCTAAATCAAAATCGAGAATGGGAACGGCGAGGATCTGCGAGGCTGCAAGAGGAGAGGCGGCTGATGCGAAGCAAAACCCTAAATAAAAAACGTTGTTACTGTGGATCCCGATCGGAAAAAAAAACAGCTTTCAGGAACAGTTCCGTCGGTGTCCCAAGCAAAACCTTAGGCTCGTGATACCATGATAGAATCTAAAAGCTTGATTTAGCATTCCATTAAGATAATAATATATACAAAGTAAATCCTAAGAGAAACATTAAGAAAAGACTAAGTTACCTTATACAAATAATATAATCCCAATCTAAGAACTTTGGCTTGTGAATGGATAGATAGATAAATGGTAAGAATTGAATGTAAATTCATGTAATTGTTTATATATGATTACATAAAGGTGCTTTTTGTATGTGTATACCAATTTTACCTTAAAAATTGTTCTCATGAGACTTTCTTACAAACTTTGATTTGTGGAGCCCACAATAGACTCAATGGATCAAATTTTTTCTCACACACATCTATCCCTCGTGAATTGGACATGTATCCAATTTGACACCAATTTGATTTTTAAAGCCCATTGATCCAACCCGACGTCTATAGATAATGTGAAATTTTCAGGGCCTTAAAAATATGGTTTTTCTTATCTAATCAAGATGAGATGTTATAGACACCATATATAAACCAGGGCTTTTCAAGCCATTCATTCGTGTGCATGTGCGTGTCCGTTTGGTAATCACATACTAGATTCAATTCTGATGTGTAATAAATGAAGTATCATTTACACTGACACTTGATGAGACATCTACGAATGAATTATGAGCTCACCAAGAATATCATATTATGTCAAACTGAATTCAATTTAGATCCATTCTAAACTGCATATCAATTTAAAGTGCTCTACCTTTGGCAGGATCATGGAGGACAGGAAAGGCAGGAAAACTTTCAGCTGATGGTAATAACTCATGATGAACGGTTTGCTCAGCTTATATGTCAATGTCAGCACTGTAAGAGATATTATCGGGTCACAAAAGATGAACAGTGAGTATAGTAAATATTATTCCTTGCTTTCTGTTTTACTTTTTTCTTGCACTCTTTATGTCTAAGTTGGGTCCAGCTGTCTGCTTACCACTTGCTGCACTTGTCATTTGAACCTCTTGTGTATGTGTCATGGCCCAGAAATCACCTAGTTTTGCTCATTAATTGGCAATTTACAAAGTAGATGGACAATTTGTGTGTGTTTGTGTTAGAGAGAGAGAGAGAAAGAGAGAGAGAGAGAGAGTTGCCAAGAAATTACCTAGTTCTGCTCATCTATTGGCAATTTACAAAGTAGATGGATAATGTATGTGCGTGTGTGTGGAGAGAGAGAGAGACCAAAGGTCCAAATTCAATGTACATTTAGGCCTGGCTAGTTCTGGGCCAGATTGTCTTCATGTCAGGGTCTACCTTTTGTAGCTTTGGCATGTTCGACTGGCTTTATGTGGGGTCAAATGTGAACTACTGTATTTGTGTGTTTTAAGACATGACAAAACCAACACAAGCTTAGTAGGTATCTTGCTTCATTTTGGATGCTGACATGAACTTCTGATAAAGATGCTAACATGATTTGCTTGGCAGCCAACATAGCATAATTGAAGCCCAAGAAATATTTGATTGATGATCTCCTGGAGAGGAATAATTCATAGAGTAGGACTCTAGACTGTGCAGACGAACAACTTGGCACTCTAGATCAGGGGTCGAAATATCGGCCGATACATATCGTATCGGCCGATATGTATCGGTTTTGGAAGACCGAACGATATCGGCCGATACGATATGTATCTGCTGTACAAAAAGATTATCGGCCGATATGGCCGATATTCGGTCCAGAATATTGGTCACCATATCGGCCAATATACATAAATATCGGTATTTAAAATTTATTTTATTTTTTACAAAAAAAAAAAACAAAAACCAATACGGTTTTTTACGGTTTTGAATATCGGAGGAGAGAGAAATGTAAATATCGGAGGAGAGAGAAACTTATCGGCTGATATTGCGGCCGATATTTGCATATCGGCCGCAATATTGGCCGGGTCGTTTTTGTGACCCCTACTCTAGATCATGTGAAGCCCTCATTCTGATATGAAAGTGGTGCATTTTCGACAGCCAACGAAACAATTTGAGGGCACGAGGGAGTCAAGGCATGCCTGCATTTTTTGTTAAGCCTTCGAATTGGACATCCTGTATGCATAAGAAGAAGTTGGGGATTAAGGAGTTTAGACATTAATGTAGCAGGCATGAATGGGTAGAGGTGTGAGGGAGGTCATAACAGAGTTCATTCTGGGTTATCTGGGATCTCTTGTAAATGAGCTTAGCATTCTTATAATGTATTTCTCCTTGTACTTTTGATGTTAATGTATTCTTGTAAAAATGTATTAAATAAACTATAGCTAGACTAAATTATAGCCTATTCAAGAACGTCTTGTGACTTTGACTACTAAAATCAAATGGTTGTATATTGAATTTTAGATTCAAAATTTTTCAATTGTATCTTGTGAAGTGTAGTTTTTAGTTTTAAGGTTGGATTCCAGCCCGTTTAGTTCAGATGAGACTCGTTTCGGCCAATTCAATAGGAACAGACTGAAACAAGCTGGAAGGAAATTCGATACCATGTCACCCTCGGGATATTAACAGTGATTGGTAATATCGAGACATTTTCAAATTCTTAGGTTTTTATTGAGAAATTAATATTTAAAAATAATAAATGAAAATATTAATAAAATAAAAATCTTAATAAGGAATTTATTGGTAATTTACTTAGAATTTATCGGGTATTGAAATAATATCTTTATATTACCATTTATTGTGTTTTTAATGCGATTTTATTAGAAATTTACCGTAATGTTGATAAATATGCATTATTAATGCTTCAATGGTATTTTGACGATAAAAACGTTGTAAATTTGAAAATATTGCCAATATTTGTGATATTGATTTCAACCAGTAATTGTTCCTATTGAAGATGTGATGGCCCGCATCAGATTGAGAAGGGTGGGAAACTCCATGTGCATGGATTGATTGAGAGGAATTCACCAATGGAAGGAGGAGGAGAACTCCAATGGGCGTGGATGAGGAGAGAGAATTTTCCTAGTGTTGGCGATGTGAATAAATCCCACATCGCTTGTGACAGAGGTCTTAACCCTGAATATAAGTAACTTTCTTCCTTCTCTCAACGTGAGGCCATATTTTAACAACTTGTTAAAAGATTTTTTAGTTCATGCTATAAAAACTTGACCTATTTTTACCTTGGGTTGAGCTAAGATCAAACTTTGCTTAACCCAATCTGCCAGAATTACCTTAATTATATAAATATATACCTCATTTTCTATTTATTTAATTGTTGATATTTTGAGATTGAACTCTTAAAGAGTGATTATGTTTCGATGATGTAGATTTATTTCATAGAAGTTTTTCAACAAGCCAACACAGTATACACTTTAGATAGATTCAATTGCTTGCTTACTTACACAGGTTGACTCATGACATAACTTTACCTGACCCAATTTTGTTGGATGCATAAAAAAATAATTAAATAATAGACAGGTCAAAAGAAAACTTGAATATAGGTTGGGTCAAAATGCAATAAGGCTCTCAACCCAACCTACTTGCCCAAATTGCACACCAAGAATGCTTTGCTAAAAGTACACCCTGGCATCTCTTCTTGGGTATCACTTCTGATGTTGGCTCTTCTCCCTTAAAGTGCATTCTAAAACTACTGCCCTCTCTCGAGCCGAGCCTATCTTTTGTCCTCTCCGAAGTCCACATTTGCAAGATGTGTAATTGTGACCTTGTAATCCAACTTTTGGGTTCAATATTATCAAATCTATGCATCTCCCCAAAGTAGTCACAATCCTCCAAGTAAATATTTACAACAATTACTCTAGCTAAGCTATTATATGACCATCTGCCTCCTGAGCCGCCAATTTGAGCCTCCTAAGAGTTTAGTTTATCATCAAATGAAGGAAAACTTGACTAGTAAGGGAAGCAAAGTATTGTTACTAATAGACTTTACGGGTCATTAAGTCCTTTTTTTTTATTATTATTAAGGTGTTCAGGTTTTTTAGAGCATTCGACTAATTCTGTCGGCATGTGTAAGCTTCCCTACTCATACACATTAGGTAACTCTATGGGGAGTGGTCCTTTGGAATAGAATGAGAATCGAACTTAAGACTCTCGCTTCTTCAAGTAAATTTCTAACCATCACTCCAACTCCTTTGAGTTATAAGTTATTCAAGTATCCAATTCTTATTTTTAATGATATCATTTGAGCATACAATTCTTACTATTGATTATGTTAAATTAATAAATATATAATGATTCAATTTTAAGTCAAGAGGAACTTGATTTGTAGACAGCGTCTCCAATACATTGTAACTAGTAGCCCAACCATATACTTGTAGAGTATGTGATCCACAATTAAAAGGTAGTCTTGATAGAGTAGGTTTTGCTAATGGGGAACATCGCTTTTGATGAGAGAGGAAAACTAGGGTTACAAATTTGCTTGGTTGAGCCCGGCCACTTTAGACAAGATTGGTTGTTGTCTTTTAGCTGGTACCTAGATTCAGTTTGATACTTTGGTCGGACAGGTTAGACTTTACATGTATATGTTCTTACAAGCCCAACTTTTGCCCAACCTTATAATTTAGGGAATTTTTTAAAAGATCTTTATTTTCTAAATCTATTTGAAAGAAGTTTTTTATATTTTTCATATTTTAAAAGACCTTTTAACTTTTGATAAAAATTCAAGGTCATTTGAAATGCTATTAAAAGTCAACTTCTTTTAAAAAATTATTTGAACGTGTCATGATCAGTTTAGACAATTAGAATGCCGTTTTAAAGTTATATGAGACTATTTTATCACCCATCTTCCTCCTTGTACTCAATATATGCACTTGAAAAGACTACAATTTGATAATAATGAAGTTACTCTCGTGATTGGGTTGAGACTAAGCTTCCTTGTCATCATTGACATTTTAAATTTAATGAAAAAATATTCAATAGGTTAAATTAGTTTATTTTTCGGCACTTCTTGTCACAGCCCGCACCCCGGTACACATGACTATTTTTTCTATATTTAGGATTTGAAAATTCGATTAAAATTTCGGCAAAGTTCCTTTGAAAATAGAACTGTCTTGACATTTATTTCACTTGTAGACTCATACTTTTCCTCATAGATCAACAACTTCATTGCATTTATTCATTCTCACCAGTTCATATAGATCTAAATTTTAAAAGTAATGAGAATGCAATTATACATACACACTCATATATACCATTTTTCTCAGTTTTGAGGTCCACTGGGTTCGGCTGTCTGGACCTCCGAGCCAAGACGTCATAAAAGGTTTACGCAGGTCTCAAAAATTAGTGAAGTGAGATATCTCACAAATTTTGAATCTACCATAATTGGTGAGCTGCATTGTTTAGAGTTGAATGTTTTTGAGTTTTAACATCTGTTGGATAAGGACTGTAACTCAAATTGAGTTGCGTCATGAAGTGTTGAGTCCAAGTGAAATCCAACATTTTCATCTTTCGACGGAACTCAATCCAATCTAAGCAACCTATTTAGAAAATTAACTTAAAAAACATATATATAAACCCCACTTAAACCAACCAAATATCTAACCAACATTCTGAATCTGGCTCAGGTTGGACACTTCAAATCAATAACTTTAATTGCGATTACTAGAAGCAATCTCAAGTTCATCAACTTTATTTAATTTTTTTTATTGTAGATATTATGTACATCAAAGTTTCAAATCTTATGTCAGCATCTTCCTCTCGATATTGGATATAAAATTAAAAACAGAGTGTATAAACTCAAAAACAAACACTTCGGAGCCAAAGAGAAAACATCTGAAGGTTATTTATATACCCAATGCACCAAACCCATTAAATGAGAGAGAGAGATGAATTTAGGCGAAATGAAATAGAGAAGGGTTGAAGTTTCAACTTTTCAGTTTATCGAATTTTTAATTTGAATTAAAAAGTTAACTCTAATCTACCCTAATCTAACATACTCTAACACAATTCAACTTGAATTACTTATTTGATATTCTTAATTCAGATTTCAGTAGCCATGTAATGACTCGAGTATCTAATATTTTAGAAAAGTACAAAGTTTTCTTTCACATTATACTCTTGTATATTCATTGTTGATGTAATAAGTTATTTGATGATATAATTATTCTTAAAAATTCAACTAATTGTGATTTATCACTGAGTTTGAGAGTATAAAACGGTATACTTAGGGGTATGTGTAGCATCTCCCAATATTTTAATATTAATCATTTATTTAAGGTCTTAGATCATATGGCTAAGAATTTCATACGTAGTTGAGTTTTGATATTTGAACTCTTTTGGAGGTCCTTATTTTGTATTGCATTAAAATTGGGGCAAGCCCATGCAATATTTCCATTTTGAGAATATCACTTTCAAAGTTACATGATAAATGATTTTTTTTTTTATGACCCAAGGGGGATCCTCAAGTACAGTCCTACTAACTCCCTCCTTAGGTGAAGTTCCACACCCCCACAAGATAGTCATCGGGTTACACCATGGGAACTTGAACTCGCACCATCTTACTTCCTAAAGCGGATGTTATCAGCTGAGTTAACTTGTGTGGGGTTTTATATGACAAATGTTGAATGGAGATAGGAGTTTTTTTTTTCCCTCACATCTTATAAATAAAAGTTTGAAACTTATTTTAAAATGAATTTTGTTCAGACACCGATTTTTTTATCAACACTAGACATTGGCCCCATAATACAATGAATGTTTCATATGTTTTTATCCTTTGAAAATGATTATGAAAGAATAAAATTAAATAAGTATGCAAAAAATCATTTACTCACTAGTCAGTTTCTATATTCATAAAACATCAATGTCCGAGTCAAGCTCTTTTAAAACATAAAATAATACCATTTTAATTGAAATTAAAATATAAAAATTTGTCTCTAAAAATTTCCTAGGATAAATAAAATAAAACAATCTAAAGACTCGAATGAAGCCCACTTGTGGGAATCCCTAGATTCCATCTCAATTTTGTTATTTAGAAATTGGAGATTCATCAAGGGAATATGGACATAAATAAATACAAACATGATGCCCACTTACACCCGTGGTTAGTACTTAATAATATGAATTTGGAATTAGGAATTTTGGATAGCGACTATTTTATTTTTTAACCCTTTAAGGTTTGATGGTTTTCTGATTTTCATGAAACACCCAATAAAGGTATGTAGGTTGGAGTCAACTCCTAACACTCAAAGGGGAAGAACTACTGAATGCACTCTGCCTCTCTCTGTATCTCTATGCTTGGCACTTAAGGCACTGTTTGTTCATGGATTGGAGAATGAGCTTTTATTTTTTTTTATATATTTATTTAATGAAAAGAAAATAATAATTAAATAGCATATGAAGCGAGAGGTGTCAGTTCGAGCCTCCATGCCTCCTTAGTGTGCCTTAAGGAAATGAGTATCACCGTGGAGGTTTTATGGATGGTTTCGTCATGATTTCCTACACGGTAAATTCCAAAAAAAAAAAAAAAATGAAGTACAAATTTTCTGATAAAATATAGAGAATTGAAAGAACATTAATGGTGTAAAATTTAAGTCTCATATAATTGGCCTTATAAATTTAGACTTTAAAATTTGTTAGTAAAAATCATTGATATCTTTTTTTATAATTCATTTCACAAAATTAATTTCTTTTTCTTTACTTACACTATCTATAAAATCTTCTATTTATCTCATTCAATTATATAAAATTATTATATGATAAATATACAATCACTTCATAAATAATAAATATTTCACTCTTTTTAAACTCTTCTATGAAATATTCTTATGACATATCAATAGCAGCCCTTGGCTTGACTTGGCTTGGTTTGATTTGCAGATGCAAATCCAGTAACCATATCCGAGACCGTCGATGGGTGTGTTTTTTTTTTTTTTGGTTTTGCCCCTCTTACTTGTGATGCTCTCCCTACAATGTCCAAATTGCCCCAAGACATTTAATAAATTCAATATTCATCACCACTCTAACTCTCAACCTCCTCTATCTAGATTTTGGGCAATTCAACTCTTGTTCAACTATATATTTTTATAAATTATAGTGTTTAATGATTTATATGTTGAACTATTGGACTACTACATTATTTATAATTATAACTAGTGTAAATAAGATATTTTTTAATGAAAATGTTATCATTAGCTTCTTCGATAATTAAACTTCCGTTCAATTCTGATCTTTCATAAATATAGACTCTCAATGACTCACCGTTTTAAAGAGTTGATGCAATGTACCTCTAAAACTCACAAAAGATTTGAAATTTGTTATGTTAGTGGACTATTTTATTACTTATAATTGTAATGAGTATAAAAAATATATTTTTATAAAAATATGATCATTAACTTCTTTATATTTTATGTATTTTGTATTTAACACTTTACATTTTAAAGTTATTTACATATTGGTTATATGCTTAATTTATTTATTCTTAATAAATTAATTAATATTATCTATGACATTATGGTGTTGCCACATGTTTAACTTAACCAAATTTGAACATTATT
Organism: Chimonanthus salicifolius; assembly: GCA_013350335.1. Lineage (NCBI taxonomy): Eukaryota > Viridiplantae > Streptophyta > Magnoliopsida > Laurales > Calycanthaceae > Chimonanthus > Chimonanthus salicifolius. The sequence continues at coordinate 40,869,243 of CM023534.1, read as the reverse complement.
CACTATCTTTAGATATTTAATGTCTAATCATTAAATTTATGACCTTTGTCTATAATTACTAACGTATTTAGTTTTTAACTTTCTTATAATTGACAATAAAACTTCAAAATATCATATCTCAGTCATAGAAAATTGGAGACCTCAACAACTCACGTGAACTTTAGTCATACTTTAGATGTCATCGTAAAACTCATTTCATCTCATAATATATGATTAACTTTCTAAAAAAAAAAAGAGAGTAATTGGAGACCGTACAACAAGGATTGAGGTTAGTTGTCATCAGAAAAACTCATTCGAAAAATATGAGTAACTTTTTAACGTACCTTATTCTTCACCTTATCAATAGTAAAATCTAACTCTCCATATACTGAGTCCACTATCTCCAGTAGAATCAAATTTACCTTTGATTCTTACATTTGATGAGTGACCATGAGGAGTTTGTCATCTTCATCATCTTTCCTAAACCTCATTTCATATATATCACTTATTGAATGCTCCAAGCAAAAATTATGTATCATTTGAAATGACTTGGATCACAATTTGAGAAGAAGAAAATAAATTTAAATATAGAAACAAAGCATTATAAGTAACAAATATTAAAAAGAAGAAGAGAGGAGGAGGTAGACTATGAGAATTTGTAAGGAAAGATATAAGAATTCTACCATTCATGTAATGATATAGAAATTTTAGAAGAAGGCATTAGAATTTTTCTTTTCTTCATTTTTGACTATAATTATAATAAAAATTATTTCTCTCTCAAGTATTTAGATAATATTAGATGCCATAAATCATTTCTTTTAAGAAGAAATTACTAAACAGGTAATTTTGTTTTAATACTTTCTTCAGATATATCATTGCTATAGTTGATTGAAAAATAAAATTTAAAAATAGATAAATGTAGAAAATTGACTTGAATGATGGTTGTAATTACCAGGAGCACCTGAGTGGTAGGGGTATTATGATGAGAGTGGGGGCAGTTCGGGGATTTGGCCCATGCTAGAGACACAGGACATACGTTCCACACCTTCCATCAACTCCCAACTTTGTGAACAGAAGGAAGAAGTAGTATCAGAGAAGGAGAAGGAAAGTGGTGGCCTTAGATTAGAATTTAGTTATAGGCCGATTCCACTGCCCACATCATTTTCTCCTCCCACGTTATATTCCCTCACTGACCCTCCCTCTCCACCACTATTTCCTCAAATACCCCTGATTTCTCCCCCTTTTTACGCTCCTGCCACGGGCTTCTGCAGCGTCTGGTATGATTCTATCAGCAGCCTCACTCCCCCTCACCTCTCTCCTTTCAGCTTGTTTCTGAATATGTTTCTTTGCGCTTATACACGTAAGACTTTGTATATCGTCTCTCTCTGTACGGAAGTGTCGTGGTATATGCGGCGTTGGTTGGATAAGGGCTGACTTTTAAACACTTTGTTCAGTTTGGCTTTCTGGGATTTTTCCACGCTCTGTTTGGGTGCATGGAAAGGGTAGTTCTTAGACTTCCAAGTTGGCCATTTTTAACGAAAAATAGAAGTGGGTTTCACCATTTTTTTTTTCTGTTAAGAGATGTTTCTTTTTTCATTGAAAAAATGCTTCCTTTTCATGCATCTGAACAGAGCACTTGGATTTTGAAGATGAGAGCAGTTGGTATATTTGGGCTTCGTTTATGACGTCGTTGTTTCTTAGATGGAGCTGGCTGGTTGGTGGGTTGACCTTATATGCACAGCTTGGATGCAGGGAAAAAATAGTAATTTCTTGGGAAGTAAAAATGCTTTGACCAATAATATAGGTGGCTTTGGCTAATTTAGATAAAAATTGCTATTTTTGCAGGGATGTACTTCCCTTTCCATGCATCTGAACAGTGTCTTTGGGGCTATGAAGAACAAGATCACTGTTTACATTTGGGCTTCCTTTGTGACATCCTTATTTCTTGGTTGGAGCTGGTTGGTTGGTGGGTTGATCTTACGTAGTATATGATAGGAAAATACTTTTGATGAAAGTTGTATCTAGCCTATAGTTTAAAAAAAATATCCCACATTCCATTTATCATTGACTTTTGGTGTGTGTTTATGTGCTGTTGTCTATTTGGTTGTTTTCAATTCCATAGGATCAGGTGGGTGCTTAAGGGATTATTTGGATGCATGGGAAGGAGAGTACTTTCTTAAAAATAGCCATTCAGTCATTTCCCAAGAATGTACATTTCTTTCCATGCATCGAAATGGGGCCTAGGGTTAAATGCTATAATAGCTTTTGAAGGTTCTGTTGAATTTAGGATTTCATTGCTCTGTTTCTATTAATGCAAGAAACATTATGAGTGAGAGGTAATTGAAGTGTTTTTTTTTGGGTTGTAAGTAAAGTGTACATGCCAGTTTGGCTTTGCTTCTGTCATGTGGGTTTGAACCATAGAATAGGAGACTGGATAGTGGAGATGCATTAGAAGCTATCATACCTGTGAAGCCCAAGAACGTGGTATCATATATTCCATTTTGTGTAAATTACACAGCATTAGCTATTTACATTTCAGAGATTCTTAATTATAGTTGACCATATTGTTACTGAATCCCCTTCCTTGTTTGGCCTTGTCTGGGCAACTAATCAGAACCTGTTGAATTGTTAATTACCAGTTCTTTACTTGTTTTGCAACTGAGCTGTTATCATTTGCTTCTATGTTTTACTTATTGACTGGCGTGTGTATGAAATTTCTTTTTGAGATATTATATATGGTACTTGTAGGAAAATGGTTGAGTTGGGTTTTAAACCCTGTATTTTAGGGCATATGGACAGACTCTATATTTTACTATTTTTATACAAGATTTATTTTTGGACTTTTTGTCTTATAAATTTCAACACAGAAGAGTGGCTGAACCATTCCCATATCCTTGTTATGTCATAGCCATTGTGACTACTGAGGCATGATTTCTTTTTTCATTAATTCACATGTTGTTACTAAAAAGAACTGTTCTATTTAACTGTTGGAAGCATAGTTTGTTTACAAATAGTTGAGTTTGCATAGTTTGACATTAATTCACGATGTTGTTACTTAAAAAGAACTTTTCGTTTTAATCATGTATCTAAGCCAACATGATTTCATTCATTTCTACTTGTAATGACAAAGTTGTTTTTAGATTTAACTTTACAAGTTATGTTTAGATTACCGTAGAATGAGCTGCGCTTTGTGATACAGTATCATAAGTACTTAACTGATTCAATTTATATTGCTTATTAGGAACTGTGAAATCAGCAATGGTAAGCATACAGAGGCGCAAACTTTTGGGACTATGCTCTGGTATGCTCAAACTTTAATCAGTACTATAGTACAGTTAAATGCATCTTTCCTTTTTCGGCTTTATAATTGTATTATCTTCAGAGTCTTTGTTTTGAATCCTTACCATGAATTATAATAGCTCCATATTTGAGATTTAAACTGTTTGCCTCTTATTTTCCTCTAGTATGGTGATGTTGTTTCCATATAATTGAATAGTTGCTTGAAATGGAATGCTTTTTTTTTTATAGCTTGTTTTGGGACTTCTTCCAACCACAACCCTCCCTCTTATGACATTTTCTCTACAACTGAATAGTTAGTTGAAGCGTAAGTGGTGTTCTTTTTCCTCTTAATTTCTTTTTCTTTTAAATGGAAGTTTGTTTTCGGAGTTCTTGCAACCCATCCGCCTCTCTAATGACATTTTCTTCTTGTTCCTGCCTTGGCTTTTTGTGGATAAACTGTGATCGGGAATGCAAGATGTAGTATTCAGTATTATCCTCCATTATTTCAACTAGAGTAGTTTAAGTTGACTAATTTCAATGTCTTCATGTAGTATTTATTTCAACATCTTCATTGTTAAAGAGACTAGAGTAGTTTATGTATTTACGAATATTGAGTATTATCCTTCATTATTCGAATGAAGAAGTAAATAATTGTTGAAAAAGATTCTGACTAATTTGACCTCTGATAGCTCTTGTTGTGTCCATGAGATGCAGATACTCTTGCTAAGATGGGTTTTCAGATTTTAGCCTCATCATTGGCCATGTTGTTATTTAGCTTTTCCTTTGCTTAATAAATCCCTTATTGCTTTTAAGCAATAAAATAGTAAAACAAAAATTCATCATCTTGGAGTAATTGGACCTCTGTCGTGGTAACTCAATAAATTTCTTCTATGTCAATATCTACCACATGACAATATTAGTTGGTTCACACCTATGATATTGGGTTCACCACATTATTTAGAACTTCTTACTGGCATTTGCAGGGAGAAGTTCTTTCTTGGTTCAGCTTCCTGTATCTGGTGAGAACGGAAGTATTTCTGAAAGTTCTATTCAGAATGCTAAATGGTCCAAATCAAAAAGTGTGCATCCGATCCCTTCTAATGATTTCAGCCAGCGAAAGCAGGTATTTGTAAATCTCATTCCATAATTGATTCTTTTTAGTTGTTGATGTGTGATATTATACCAGTTCCTTCTTACAGAGTAGCTTATTATCATTTTTAAATGTTCATCCAATACTGGTCCGAACTTCATTAGTTCATGCCTTAATGATTTATTTACAATTTTACAAACCATCCTGTGTCATAAACGATGTTTAAATGTTGTGGCCTTGGAGCAGCTTGGCATATTTCTGATCAGTGTGTGGATTTGTGATGCTTTTGTGCCTCATCAGCTTCTCCAAGAATAAGTTGAAAGATCTAACCTTACCAACTGAAGATGACATAGAATATTAACTTCAGATTTTATTGTGTCAATTCTTACCACATTTATTTTTATTTTATTTTTTATTATTTTTTGGAGAAGTAACATAAACAATCCCTCGCTGGTTCTATGAATATATTTTGGCAAACTGTAAAGGGCTTAGTTTGCCTGTAAATGCTTGTTGGGGAGTATGCTTATCAGTGGCCGTTTTGCTAAATCAATTTATCATGTAATTGGTTGTATTTTTATTGAATGATATTCATCATGTTGTTTTTTTTATCTTGCAAGTAGCTTAGTGCTTTCCAATGTGGTCTCGCAATGACAATCTCTGATGAATGTCCCAAGTGTACAAATATATTCAGTTCTAGCTCATTAAAAGGGGAGCAGAATCAGCAGTCTTCAGTATGTCCACCTTTAAAGAGCCAAATCTCTGATCTATCAGGTGTACACAGAGATTTTGCCACATAATTTATTTATTTGTGAAATGACAGCGAGATTCAAACCTACAACCTTTAAGGTTGCACAACAAGCACTTAACATTTTGCAATGAACTCTCATCAAAATTGTTTTGTGAAGGAGCTAGTTATACCAAGTACTTGCATCTTTTAAAACATTATGTTTGGACACCCTTGTTCGTGTTAGATCCCAATACCTCCAATATGTGTGACAAGGAGGAGGATATATATATATATATATATATATATATATATATATATATATATATATATATATATATATATATATATATATATATTCATGAATCCTTTTAATAATCACAAATATGAGATTTTTCTTTTTTTTCTTTTGAGAATGACATGACCTTTATATCGACAAAAAAATATACTGGATTAGGCTATGGCTAGTGTTCAAAAACTTGAAAACTTCACTTGATTTTCATTAGGTTGAGACAACTCGAAGACTCAAGGATTTTTTACCAAGTCAAAAAAGTCAAGACTTGATCAAACTAATTAAACTACTATTATTTAAATATATTTTGTATATGTATTATTATACATTATATAACAGTCCAAAAGACCCTTTCTTGTGGACACCACATAGATTGAAATCTTGATTACAGGCCATTAATGGATGGCCTAGCAAAAACACCAAGGGGTTATGGAGGTCCCACAAAAAAGGATGAAGATCCCTAGTTTTGGACAAGGATGGTACTGGGTCGGATTGAGTCGAGTTGACTGTAGGTAATATAGATTTTCTATTTGACTTGCCTCAATAGGCCCAAATTTTTACTTCCTGACCCGACCTGAGTTATTTATATTTTATTCTTTTTTTTTTTTTAAGACCAAGGTGTCCAGGCCTCTTAGAGCATCTGGCTAATCCTTAGAGCATGTGCAAACCTCTCTATCCATACACTCCAGGTAACACTATGGGGAGTGACCCTTTTGTGTTGAGAGTGACTTGAACCCAAGACTCCCGCATCTCAAGTGGGTTCTTGACCGTCAAGCCAACCCTCACGGGTTAACTTCAACTTGACATGACCCAAATTTCTGTAAAAAATTATAAAAATGAGAGGAAATTTTTATTTTTTACAGAATATGAAAGATAAGAGGACTTTCCTTTTATGTGGGGGCATTGGATTTTAGAAAATTGAGGTAATAGGTAAGATTTTTTTAACTTGGGTGGAAAACATGGCTAAAATCAATAGGTAAAAAATAAGAAATTGCGTAAATATTGTTTTGTAATTCTGGTTTGGATTTGGGACCCCTTTATACAATCTGACCCGGATTATGCAAAACCCAAACCTAATTTTTTTTTGGGGGGCTTGGGTTGGGCCAGGTTCACGGGTCAAGTAAAAAATTGCCGCCCTTATTTGGACATGAAAATGAAAACTTTTTTAGGAATTTCTAGAATATGAAGAGAAAAGAAACTGACTTTTCATTGACCTGATGTTGCAGAAACAAATCAGCAAAAATTCCCACAATAATATTCCAAAGAAGATGTGTTTTTTTAGAAGAAATTGAAGATGATAAGTGGGCCCCATAGCTATGAGCATTGTAGTGATTACAACAAATTGAGTTACTGTAGCACCTCAGAAAAGAATAAATCTGTCCTATGCTCTGCATACCATGTTGAATAGAAGAGGAGAATAAACATATTAGATGAGTCAGATGGAGATGAATTAGATGAATACTGTATTTTGTTTATGTTATCTTTACAATATACGTAGACTTTTGTTTATAAGAGAATGCTATACATGGTATACACTCCTAGTATTTCATACATGGAAAGTCAAACATCCCAATACTTGTAGTCCTAAGTACTTCAAAAATATTGTACACCTCAAAAGTTTTCATGCTTCAAGGGCCATCACGTATATACTCCTACACTTCTAGCTGAGGATGTTTTATCTTCAAAGATGTGCCTATTTTGTTTAGTATGAACAAATGGTGCCATTTTTAAGCATACAAGTTTCCACAAAATTTGACCTTTCTTTGAAAGGGCCCGACCCCCAAACATCGAGGAGCGAGAGAAATAGAAAAGATGAAACCCATGAAGAGGAAAGTTGAGATAGAATAATAAAATAGGGTAGGCAAATGGATACTTTAAGAGAATACGACCAACTGACTCCTCAGTGTTTCGACAAAGGAAACAATACCAGGAAACTTAAGTTCCTAGTTTTGAGGCTATCAAGGGTTAGAATGTTATTGAAAATGCCCATTCAACAAAAGCCTCTCATTGTAGAAGGTCTAACTAAAGACCAAATGACTTTCAAAAAAAAAAAAAGAAGGTTTCATGAGGGAATTAAAGGTTTTACTGGAAAAAGTTCCTACTTGACACACCAACCCAACTTCTTTTGCCTTCCTCAACGAAGGTCAGATGAAATCATTTATTTAGAGCTAGGAGTTCTTCAAATTATGGAATTTCATGATCCAAAAGTTTCTTCTAAATGTTAAAGCCTAGGTCACCTTCCTCCTAGCTCCTTTACACAATCTTGATGAGTGAATCTTTTTGGTTTGCAATGGAGAAAAGTCTAGGGAAAAGAGATTGTATGTGATCGGGGGAGAGAGAGATAAAAAACCACGAGATTGTAGGTGATTAGGTGAAGTGAGAGGGAGAGAAATGATGGAAGAGTTCGGTGTGGATGTGATGTGCTTCAAGTATTTTATGTTTTGACATTTGCGCTGGAGGAGAACTTCACAAACTCAACTAGGTAACATCAAGTAGAATGCATACACTTCTCATAAACCAGTAAGACCACAAAAAGATTTAGACAAAAGGTACAAAATTCGAAATAAAAATAGTAAGGGAAAATAAATAAATAAAATAATTAGAGGCAAAGTTGTTATCTCATTGTCTTCTTGCAAGAGAGAATTTTGAAAATTCAAGGTTAAAACCAAACCAAGGATTTTTATTTTTATTTTTAAGGGTTCAAGGCTAAAACCAGGTTGAGAGGATGGAGATGTTTATGGACAATTTGGAGAAAATAAAGCTTGAGTTTGCTAGAGGGATATATATTGTAACAATCAAAGCATGTGGATTATCAAAATGATTTGGGATGTGAAAAAAATCTGGTGGAACAAAAAGTTTGGTTTTTTTTTTTTAATTTTAAGACAATTGTGAGAGATTCTCCATTATATGTTAGGGAAGATCTCCAAATTCATCTTCTTATAGATCTTTATCTATTTGGAAATCATATCCCTCGTCTTTGCTAGAGAGAATTTGCAAGAGGGCAATTTATGTTTCGTCATTGGAGTGAAATAGTAGTAAAAGAGGTGAGTTTGCTCATGGGAGAGAGTGTAGGTCTGGAAGTTTCTTAAATTCACTGGAGAATAGCATGGAGAATCATTGGAGAACATCTTGAAGTATCTAAATTTGTTGGAGAACAAATATTAATTTGGTTCTCATCTTAACGATTTAGTTAACCAAAGGCTATTATTAATTTGGTGGAACCTAAAAGTCTCCCTTTCACTTATAAGAAAGGTAAACACATACACTCACATAAGTAAGTAGACACTTAAAACTATCCATTGCTCCAGGTAGATCTAGTCAATGAAATTCGTGACATCATAGGGATTTCTGATGTATCATCTTTTTGTTCATCTCTTAGATTGAAGTAGCTTGCTTGGGAGATCTTTCCAGTCTATGTAGTCCTAGTTTTGCTTCTTTTCCCTCCTCAACTAACAAATCACTACTAGTTTATAGTTGGAGGAAACACAAAATGAATCCATGTGTGGCTAGACTAGATGTAGTTTAGTTGGTTGGGATATTCATATCTCACCTAAGAAACGGGTTCGAGTCCCAGCAATGGAATCAAATTCTTAAAAAAAAGAAAAGAAAAGATGGTTTGGATCTTGTCACAACTCATTCTTGGGTCATACAACTGGATGCAATGTTGATTATGAATTGTTTCTAGAGCAGAAAATGCTCAAGTAACAAAATTATGTTAGTGAAGTAACATAAACTATATTTTTCCATTAAAAATATTAAGTGGGCCAGTGGGGCCCTATCATGTTGAAGGTCTAGTCCTTGAGTATTTCATAATTAAAACTTACGATCAAGGGACATTTTTCGCCATTAGATTTAGGTTTATCAAAATTAACAATGAAATGGGAATTAGTTCGTGGGATCGATGGTGGCGTCGGTCAGACCGTCAGTGAACAGTCGCGGATGAGCGTAATTTGGAGATTACTGTAACGTAAAAGTTTTAATGCCCAATTTTATTTACATTTATTGGTTGGAGATGGGTCGCGGACGGGAGTTTTAAGGCCTTTCGGTATCGTAAAAGTTTCAATCCCCAAATTTTTTTTTTGGTTCATAATTGGATATGGGCATTTGAGACTTCGGCAAATTTTAATTCGCGAACGGACGTATTAAGGTCTTTTTTCAATCATAAAAGTTTAAATGCCCAATTTTTTTTTAGGTTCATTGGTTTGGGAAGGGCATTCGAGATATTGGCAATGTTTAAGTCTCGAATTGGCGTAGTAAGGAGTTTCATGTGACAGCATTGGTTCGGACCTATGGTGGCGTCGGACAGACGGCCAATGAACAATCGCGGATGAACGTAATTTGGAGGTTACTGTAACGTAGAAGTTTCAATGCCCAATTTTGTTTAGGTTCATTGGTTGGAGATGGGCATATTTTAATTTACGGACCAGCGTAGTAAGGAATTTTCGGTATCACACAAGTTTCAATCTCCAATCTTTTTTAGGTTCATTGGTTGGAGATGGGGCATAGAGCATGGTGACATAGAGGCACTAGGGTCGGCTATGTGCATGAGGGGTAGAGGTGAGACATGAATGTAATACCTCTCCCCACTTGGACCCACAACATGTCATTATGCGTAGCACGGGGTTGGTGCCAGGAATGAAGGTAAACTACGGGTGATCTAATCTCCCAGGAGGAGTACGTAGGCAGCTGATAATTCAGTTCGATCACAGCGAGGGTCCAATAAGCTAGGATTCGTGGGAGTCTTTCCTGGTCTCGGTGAAGACTTGGGATCCCAATTTTGTTGGATCGCTCGTCGTGAGCATCGATCCTGCATCAGGTTGAGGATGGTGACATAGAGGCACTAGGGTCGGGTATGTGCATGAGGGGCAGAGATGAGACATGAATGTAATATCTCCCCCCACTTGGACCCACAACATGTCATTATGTGTAGCACGGTGTTGGTGCCATGAATGAAGGTAGAACTGCGTGATTGTAATGCCCATCCCTCTAGCCACCGTCGTCAGAGTAATATATTAGGAATATTTTAGTGGAGAGGGAGGCGAGCGTCACGATGCGAGCCAAATCCGAGTCGAAGACCCAGCACTTGACTGGCCCAACTAGGGTATGCATGTTAACATTTTCACACACTGTTAATCCTGCGGAATTTAAACATTTATAGCATTCATGAATAGCCAATCACGTCTCATAGCAAAATAAGGAATTCCAAAATGATTATACATCGAGTCAAATACAAATAAACTTAAATACATGAATCAAAATCATAAATATACATTCCCCAAAAATATTACATTCTTACACAAAAGTACATTGATTCATATTTCTCATAACATCAAAATAATTCCAAGTCCACAAGACTTTGGTCTCTAATCTCCATCTCATCCATGCTCGGCCATCCTTTGTCCGATATCATTTCCGTCTTCCAAAACTTGCATACGAAACTGGTGGGGGGAATTTATGGGCTTAGTCAACTTGCCCAGTAGGAATTCCGATCACATAGTATGCCTACGTGTGTCATATCTAGACACTACATATACTTGTACTTTTATCAAATCTCGATCATATCGTACTTCTATTATACGAAACCATACTTAGGTCATAAATCCATACCTATTCACAAACAATCTATTCAAGATATACTTAGTACTCTTCTCAAACTATTTACTTATATTACAAATCTCAGATTTGACTCATTTTAGAGATATCATAATTGAAAATATATGTACATACTTCTTTACAAGGTACTCATTCCTAATTCATATCGTACTTTCATTCTCAAAGGTATAGTCAAAACAATACTTATAAGGAAATCATATTCACTTATCCTTTCAAAAATACTACATGTCAACCATGTATCATAATACACTTCAGGATGTATTTCTAAATCAAGATAGAAAACTCAAGGCAAAGCCTTAATCGTTTTATTATGAAAATGCCTTATTATAAACTCATTCTTGAAATCTTTCACAAAGCCATAATCTTTTCATTACTCCAATATCATATTTAGTTCATATGATGGTTATTAATATGTAACATGTCATACTATGGGTGCCATGATATATGCATACCGTCATGCCCCATGCAAGGTACTCAATATCTCATTTGAAACAACGGGGCATTTTGTGGTGCACCTCCCTCTCCCACTAGGATCAGAGTGGTATTTAATGAGAAAGAGAGAGAGAAGAGAGAGAGACGGAGCGCCACGACGCGAGTCAAGTGAGTCAGAAGACCCGACCCACAACTAGCCCAACTAGTGTGTGCGCATGGACATAGTCCATTTTAACTTTTGCAACACATTAACATAAAACCTGCAGAAGCATATACATAGTATTTGATACATTTGAATGATAGTCATTCTCAATCCAAAGCAAAGCATATTAATCCCATATAAGTTAAATGTCAAATAACAAAGAAGTCTAACATCATCATCTATGAGTTTATACATCATCAATTAAACTTCCAATCATATAACTCCTACAAAATTACATGTTCTCAAAATATAGACAAAAAGAATGATAATGTCTTCTATCTCCAAAATGTCAAAATGTGTGATTCTTCAAAACTTTGTCCTTTGCTTTCATCTCCAATCATGCTTGACTAGCATTCAGCCAGTCTCATTGCCCTTATCGCTTCCTACATTAGATTCTAAAGGGGGAAAATTTGTGGGCTTAGTCAACCAGTAGGAATTCCCATCGGTGTGGTACCAATATGTGACATATACAAAAATCATAATATAAGATAGGTGCTTATTACATTGTAATTACATTTCATAAAAACATCTCCCATCCCCATTTGAAATTTCAAATCAAAATCAAAGTCATGTGTAAATACCAAGTAATAAACATCTCGAAATCATAATACATCTCATAACCAAATATCAAATCATACTTTCCAACTTAGTATATAAAATAATCATGAATGACATGCCATGAGTGCCATGAAGTCTATGCAATCCCTTTCATGCCCCATGCATTGGAAAGAACTATAAGAAGTAAAGAGCATATGAGGCAAAAGGGAAAGAGCACCTGCAGGAGGAGAGATCCTGACATCTGGATCTGAATGATGTAGCATAGCATGGGGGTACGAATCATACACAGTCATTGGTAGTGTAGCAGTCTCCAAGTTCTTTATTACCTAAAAGTTTTCTAATCTTCTTCAATTGCTGATTTAACTTAATATCATGACACAAAATTAAACTTGTCAAAATCGAATCATAGCATCAATCTGTCAAGGGGTGTGAATCGTGAATCGTAAATCGTAGAATCGTAAGATTAATAATGTTTTGTTCAATTCGTCATAATATATAAGTAAATATGGAAACACATGAATATATGACAAAATGTACTGATGTAAAATTAAATAAAAATGCATTAGAAGTCAATTTTTTACATTCCAAAATCCAAATCATCATAATTCATAAAATTCTATTATCCAAAATTCCAAAACATCTAAAGAAGATCATTGTCATCAATGTCATCTAAAACATACTAGTGGCAGTAACGGTGATTGCAATAAAAAAAAAAAAAAAGCTCCAGCAGATAGCGATGAATGGGGAGAAGAAGAGGAAAGAGGATGAAGAAAAAAGAGAAGAATGGATCGAAGAATTGAAGAAAAAAAGCTTCATGCCTTAACGGGAGTGGAAATAAGAGTAAAGCGGAAAAAATAAAAAACCATACAATGAAGCTACAAACGGTCGAAGAGAGGCTTGCGGAGAGGCTTGTAGACCGATAGATGAGAAGGAAATGTACCATGTCAATTGGAGTCTCCAAAGGGTTTTATTGTGCAATAGACCAATCAAAACAGGTAGCTTCTATCGTGCAATAGACCCATGCAAAAAAGCCTTTTCCTCTCCCATGCACACGTTTTCTTTTTTTAAATGAATCGAACGATTCAAGGATTCAGCGATTCGAATCCCATGATTTGGGATTCACCTCCTAAATCCTAGGATTTTGACAATATACTCTCCCCCATTTGCGAGCTTATTTTTTGCCTTCCTCTATCTATAAAAAGTGGAGGCAATCCTGAAATGAACTTTTCTTCCCAAAAGGAGGAGTGAGATTTGCCAGAGATAATGTAGACCTTACTCAAAAACATATTTGTGCCATCTGAAATATAATAAGGTCTCAAATCACAAATTCATCAACTTATTTATTGTTTTCTGATTTATGTATGAAACATTTCTAGTAAAATTATGGAGGATATTAGTCAACAAACTATATAGACAATCTTATTCAAATTTGATCTTATGAACGACTAGATTTCCATGGGCATCTCTTTTTATAGCATTTTTTATATCATTTCTTGTTCAGTAAGACCATCATCCCACCATCCTCTTAAGATACCTGTAAATCCTAGGGTTATCACTGAGAGTTGAATCTTTGGTGGATTTCCTTTTATGCTACAAGCATTAGCATAAATCATCATATTTTGGCATGTTTGCATAATTTGATATTCTTTACTTCCATCAATATTCCATTCGTATAGCGCACTACCACTAAATGTGTTAACTGTTTGATCTTTATCTTCTTCAATCTGCATATCAACAGGTGTTGGTCTCCTATAATAGGATTTTGTTTTAGACGATATTGAATTTCTTAAGCCTATTGACTTGAAGTGTATCATCCAAGTCTTTGTCGCCAATCTCACTTTAAGTCTCATGAATCCTATTTACATTGGATGTGTCAATTGGTCTTTTTCCTTTAGTATCTTCCCAAATTTTCCACTGTAGTAATCTACTAGACAATTCATTTTCTAACTGATCTTTTGGTTTTAAAGGTCTGTCATCCATTATGACCCCATCAGACAGGGTATTGGGTAAAAACAAAGGGGGTAACATTGGATAGCTAGAACAACTACTCATCTTCTTTGATTGTTTGGTCATTCATGAAGTAACCAGCCTTTCACTTCTTTCAGTTTGCTCGCTCATCGTTTGTAAATGGATATTTAAGAAATATTCTGATTAATAATATCTCCTAAATATTTCATTTCTCCATCTGATAGAGCTGAACTACTCTTAAATGGACTAGTCAAAATCAGCCCTCCTTTAGTTTCTTGGGCAACTTCAATCTCTTCACATAGAAGGCTGGACAACTTCAATCTCTTCACCTTTCAAAGGTGTCCATGTTTTAGAATTCTTTTCATTGGCATTGACCTGATAATCTTCTTGTATCTGAGATCTTTGTTTCATTTTATAATTTTTAAACCAATCAAAAAACATGATATACTTATTTTGTTTCATCATTTTAAAATACCATGGAGATCTCAATTTATCTCTTTCCTTTTCATTATGATTTTTCAAAAACCAATTTTTTAAAGGATTAATAAAATCTTTTTGAACGAGATCTTTATTAATTTGAAAAAAATTCTCATCCTCTTCAACCTCTTGCACTGTTAAAACATTGACACTATAATCTTCTTTAAAATCATTTTCGGTTGGGATAAAGATTTTCTTAAGGAGGGAACACTAGATGCACCTGAAAATGATCTTATACTTGCATCCTTCTAGTTGAACCTACAAAATTGATTTCTATTCTTCCATCCAAATGTTGCTTTATTGATTCTGTTTTAGCCTGGGCTAATGGTTTTGTTGGTACAACATTGGCAATATTCCACTTTCCAGGCAAATCAATTTCTTCACATTTAATCATTTTAGGAACATGAACATGACTTCCAAATTTGATGGAACAGATTAGTAGCATCTTCTTGTTTTATAATTGTAAGCAACATCACCTCAGGGACAAACTACTTCATTCACTTTGTAAAAAACTGTATAGATGATTCCAACATTTTCACTTTTTGGATTCATGTTGAAACCTTGTGTATGAAAGACCAAGATTAATCGCCTTATGAACTCCTGAGTTGTGAGAGACACAAAGAAGTTGGGATAACAATTAAAGTAAACAGGGCCATCATGAAGGGTAGCTTCAACCATATTGTGCTTGTATCTCTCAGGTAGGGCAAAAATTGGTTCAAGCCAATTTTACTCAGTGGTTTAATTGCCACCTGAACCAAACCAATATGAACATATTTATAGTTGTGCCTATAGGAAATGCTAGTAGTTTGTTAGACAGTTTTAATGGACATAGTCTTGCTGGGGTTCAAAGGATCCATTTATATAAATGTTAGAAAGATCCCATAGGAGGAAGCTTCCTAGTAGATATAGATCTCTCTAGATCTTTTAAAACAACTTCTACATCTTAATAGGACTAGGAGTACTTACTAAAGCAGTATTAACAGATGATGATGATTCAGTGGATGGTTTTTTTTAGATTTGAAAAGAGATTTAAGGAAATTCTTCATTTTTGTCTTCTCCATTTGATATACAAAATCAATAAATCGACCTAAAGGTGGATTGACAATAGTATGAAATTATGAATGTCTCATAATGCCTTTACTAACGGCTTAGATAGACCAAAACTACGTCAAGGGAGCCTTGGATCTCTCAGACCCAATATATCTCAATTGTTTATAACTTCAAATAGAAAATGCAGAATTTTCTCAATTTAAACAACATATAAACTAAACTATAGAAATGAGTAGAACCTCAAACTTTTATTATGGTAAGCTCATACAAAACGAACTGGATGCACTCCTCACTTTTACTACACATTATTAAAAAGAAGATAACACTTCTATTGTTCGATAAGGTAACATGGTAGTTCCTTTAGCTGTTATAGAGATTGATTTACCCTTGGTTTTGGTTTGTTTTAGAGTTCATGAATAATAGTTAATCAAGTAAGGAATGCTTGATTTCTCTTTTTGTAGTCTAGAAATGTTGTGTCCCATCATAGTTTGAAGACTCAAAACTTGGACTCAACTCAAAGTCCTATCAAGTTGAGTAACTTGGACGATTTTTTCAATTCAACTCAGAAAAACTCGTCGACGCACTTGATTAGAGATCATATTGAGTCAAGTCAATTTGTGCCGACTTGCCTGAGTTTCTGGAACTTCTTTAGAAATATCACATAATTATACACAACAGAATTGTCTTTTTGATTCTCCTTGGCCAAATTATGAAGCTATTCACGGCAATGCAGGTATTTTGAAGCAGCTTCAGCTATTCAACATATCCAAGAGTACGATATGTCATTTAGCTTGTTAGAGTATGGACTGAATGTTAAATGGTATGTTTTCCTACAAAATACCTCAATCTCCTTGGTGTTAACCCGGGTTCCTTATCCTTATGGACCCAATCATTGAAAATTTCAAGGAAAAGTTGTTTCTTGGTAAAAAAAATGTACCTTTGTTCTGGGGGTTGGATCTCATTCATTAAGTCCATTGTCCAATTTGCATGTCTACTGCACTTGAAAATTCCAATTGAAATGGTCTAGTTGCTTGAGAAAATGCTGAGAGATTTCTTCTGGGAGGGTGGGGAAAAGAGCTTAAATTGGCATTTAATAGAGGAACCTTCTTCAGTGGGGTCTTGGGCTTCAGAATGTGCTAGGGATGAGTTTGGCTTTATTGTCAAAATATATGCCATTATTTGGGGATGAAGGGGAACCTTTATACAAGAAGTTACATTGGACATGGTGAAAATAAAAAAGCTTGGGGAAGAAAAGGTGTGCACTTGCTTGAAAAAAAAATGCAGATTTCCTCTAGGAGGGTAAGGGGGGAATGAAAAATTTACACTTTGTTAATTGGAATGCCCAGTGGCCTTTAGCCAATGTGGTATTGCAATTTGGAGTATGGTAGAGATGAGTTGGGCTTCATTGTCAAAATATCTTCTGCAGTTTGGGAAATAAGGGGGACCTTTGGAGCAGAAGTTATATTGAATGCTGAGAAAAAAAGCTTGGGAAGGCGGGATCCAGGCATAATGAGAAGCGTGAGGAGTTTGGCAGTGTAAAGTGGAATTTTAGAGGTTGGTGGGAAGCATTGAAGATGGATATGGCCTTAAGAATAGAGATTCATATTTGGGAATGCACATATTGAGATTGTCATAAAATTGTGCTTTCAAAGGTTCTATATGTTGTCCATCCAAAAGATCATGAAAATTGAAGATTGTGGCATGTTGAGTAGGGGATAATTATCCCGGAACCTATTGTTTCATAACAATCTGAGGGAGTTGAAGGTGAAACAAGTCCTAGAGTTTTTAGAGGTATGATCATGGTGACAGTATAAGGTTGGATGGGTGACTATAGTGTTTGAAGTGATGAGTCTCTCAGCATTTCAATTCTATTATTCAATTCTCACTCCTGAATCTTTCTGTCACTTGGATTCATTTGTCGAGAGGAATCATGCACCATCCAGAGTTGAAGCGTGTTGGTCGACTACCACCTACAGTAGTCCAATTGACTATTTGAAATCACCTTCTTCATCAAACATCTGTTTTTGATGGTTGAACTCGTAGCCAATTGATTGCTTTCAAATACGTTGCTTGTTTAGTACGATGTCAATTGGAGTCTCCAAAGGGTTTTATTGTGCAATAGATCAATCAAAACAGGTAACGTCTATAAATGCCCTTGCAAACAAGCGTTTTCCTCTCCCATGCACACGTTTGTAAAAAGGCCCCTTGACGAGGTCAACTTTACTTCAAAAATTACATGTGCCTTTTGCGAACAATATGCACCATGTGATGTATTCTATGGAGCCTTTACTAAGACCCTTTCACCCATTTTTTTCTCACGCTCACTACATGTCGTCCACTTGAGATATCCTCAATTTTAATCATGAGCATAGTTACTCTTATCATCATTGATTCTTAAGATTTAAAATCCAATATTTTGTCATCTAATTTAGTATATGTTTTTTTTAGCCTACTAATCCATGAAAAATACTAATTAGTCACCCTATTGTTCGAGGTGTTTTGTTCCCTGAATAGGCCCCACAATAAATATCTAAAATAAGCATAAAACAAGTCATGGATCATAATGAGCTATTGCCAAGGGGCTTTTCAGAATTTTTTACCAAAACTTAGGGACTTTTATAAAATTATGAAAAACATAGAAACTTTTTCAAATAAATTCAAAAAATAAGGGCCCTTTTTAGAAAAAAAAAATCCAAATAACAACGGTAGAAAATAGTGTATAGTTTTACTTTGAACAATTAAGTGACAAACATATTGATGTTGTAATTAGATTTTAAGAGGAGAAAGACACTGTGATGTTTTTACTCATCTTAGAAACAATGTTAAGAAGTACTAGAAGAGTTTATGAGGAATGGGTGCAAGTGTCCAATAGGCATGTCAAACATTGGAAAGAGTCTACAATAATATACCAGTATAATTTTTTTGATGTTGGATTTTTTGAAATTTGAACTCCAATGTGATTCTTTCAATTTTGCAGTATGTATGAATCTTAACTTTTGGAAGAAAAAAAGGTTAACTGCTTATATTTTAGTTTTGGATATATTTTTTGTTATTTCATATTTACATAGTTTTTGGGGAAAATTTATGGATTTTACAGTTTTCTGATTTATGATTTGGTTTTGCGATTTGAGACAAAAAATGATTTTATGATATGATTCTGATATTATTCATTTTCTAACATATTCTTGTGTTCTAATTTCTAACTGTAGGGACACACAAACCCAGTCCATTCAGTTTGTTGGGACAAATCAGGTATGTTGGTTGCTTCTGTTAGTGAAGACTCAGTTCAGGTCTGGAAGCTTGGCTCTGGGAGTATAGGAGAATGCATTCATGAGTTGAGTTGTAATGGCAATAAGTTCCATTCATGCATCTTCCATCCAACCTATCCGTCTTTGCTGGTCATTGGTTGTTACCAGGCAAGTTACATGGTGCACAATTTCATTCAATTTCACCCTGTTAACTGGTTTGAATTGAGTGATCCGTCTTTACTGTTCCTGTGGCGTTTGCTTTTATAATGTAATAAAGCACCCTGAAGAATGCTGAATATATTCCTCTTTCTTTTGTCTTTAAAGAAAAAAGAGCTTAAATTCTATTGTGAATTTGGAAACTTTAGGCTCATTAGTTCTGTGTAGTGGGGACTCCATTCCCTGAGGCATTGAATATCAACTTATCATAGCTCTGGACATTACTATGATCAGAGTGATATGTCACTCATTTTTAGATGATTAAATTGTGAAACTAGACATGATTTGCCAGGACTGGGCCACTTTATGGAATTGATGTGCTATTGTGTGTCTGTGAGAGAATCATATAAGTGTAAATTGTACGACACAAATTTAGAAATGGACTAAATGAGCACCATTTTGTTATTGT
Source organism: Chimonanthus salicifolius (assembly GCA_013350335.1). Lineage (NCBI taxonomy): Eukaryota > Viridiplantae > Streptophyta > Magnoliopsida > Laurales > Calycanthaceae > Chimonanthus > Chimonanthus salicifolius. The sequence goes on along the minus strand of CM023534.1, from coordinate 40,849,706 downwards.
GGTTCACTACTTATTTTCCTCTTCAGCACCTTCATTATTTTGTGACCAATTGATTGATGGTATGGTGTTTCGTGCATTTCCACAGTCTCTGGAGCTTTGGAACATGGCTGTGAACAAGACCATGACTCTCACCGCACACGAGAGACTGATTGCAGCTTTGGCAGTCTCCAATGAGACAGGGTTGGTGGCTTTAGCAAGCCACGACAAGTTTGTAAAACTTTGGAAGTGATCTATTTTCCTTTTACAATAAGGAAACTGCTCTGTATCATGGCTAATGTCCTCTTAGAAACAAGGAAACAAAGGAAAAAAAAAAAGAGTTAACAACTACTTCCTGCAAGTCTAACATCTCCCATGCCAGTTTTGGTTGCAATGGGCCGAGCTGGAGAAGGGTTGCTAGGCCTCATCCTGGACTCTTTTTGCTCCAGTTAACTGTAGTAAGTCATTTGTCGCTTAGATTACTCCTTTTTTCCTTCTTTTCTCCTAGCTATGATACCATAATGCTACATTGTTTGCTAATCATCATTGTCATCATCGTCTGTGAAACCACATCCCATCTATCTTGGTGTCTGATGTGTCTGATAACCCTCCATAAAAAAGTCCTTTAGTCTTTTGTTAACAAAAGATATCCGGCACAAAAGTTACGCCTATGCGAGTCTTGTTAACTGATTGCTCTTCTCAGTCAATTGCCTGATGTCAATAAGCTTTTACTTCATCGTACAAGCCTCAGTTTGGAAATATATTGAATGTTTTCTTATCCTTGCTATTTGGCAGAGATGATTTGGAAGTGGAATTCATACACTTCCCGCTGCAAATTCTGTTTGGTGAATGCTGAATTCCAGCCAGTGTGTCTTGCATATTTCTTTTTCTGTCATTCGAATTTCCTAATGTTTTTCATATACATTGGACCCAGGCCTCACTTTTGGGTTGTAGGTTAGATATGAGCCTCAGATAGGTTCAAGCACTAAATCAGCTTCGCTTGGACCGATTCCTGGTTGATCCAGTATGTGGCCTTATTGAATAATTTAGCAAGGCCTGAAGTCAATTTCTTACTACCAGGTCAATACTGTAAATTGATGTGCATCGGCCAAAAGGGATTCATAATTCATGTTGGGCGTCTCCCATTTCTTTGTCAAAGCACTCTTTATTTATTTATGTTTTTTGATCAATTAATGGCTAAAATAAGTAAACCCGTGAGGGTTGACTTGCCAGCCAAGAATCCGTCCAAGATGCGGGAGGTCTTGAATTCAAGTCACTCTCAACACATAAAGGGTCATTCCCCATAGTTTTACGAAAAGTTACAACACCCAACCCACCTCCACCCCCAGCCTAAAAAGGAAAACAATATCACCAAGAGAAAAATAGAGTGCTAATCAATATGTATAGACTTTGGCCATGCTCCATCATGGTGTGGATCAGGGGCCAACTAGGCAATGATTTGGCCACATGTATGGTTGAAATTTGGGCTCAAAATGTGGGCCCACTTCTAGGCATGGACTTTGGAAGTTTAGGAAGTATTGTTACACAAGTACACAACCACATGAGTTTCTCTTTCCTTTTTAGCCAGAGGAGTACCCAGTCACAGAGAAAAGTCACTATTTATTTCTTGCAGTCAATGGTACAACAGATGACAGACAGTGTCCATGGTCTACTTACGTACTTGCATTTGACTATCTTTGTGATGAAAATATTTTTAAATAGCTCATATGGGTGTATTTCAACTGGTGGGAGGTGTCAAGTTCGAACTCCCATGGCTTCACTTGGTGTGCCCTAAGAATAGTAGGTATCACCTGTGGGGGTTTTACGCTGGGTTTCCTGTGATTTCCCACACATAAATTCAAAAAAAAAAAAAAAAAGATTTTTAAATAATGGATTTAAAATGGAATTCGTCTTTGAGGCCCGTTGAGTCTATGTAAAATTAGAATATTAATATACTAATTCAATTAGTTTAAGTGTTTAGAATTAAATTAAAGGTATTGGATTTTACTTTTCTCGAGTTTATTTAGTACACAGTTTTTAGATGGTTTCATATATATAGGATTATCTCACCTCCAACATAGACAATAAAACATATGGTGCAAGCTCTGACAGGACATGCAGAGAAGTAGGCATGAGTTATAAGAACAGTCTGTGAAGCATTTGTAAAGGAAAAATTTCAAGAGGGACCCCATGCAAACCATGTGGAGGCCAATTATGATCGATCAACCATTTAATTCAAATCGGAAAGTACTCTTGGAAACCACTAGAGAGTTCTTAGAGTAAAATGATGAAGAGCAACCCCTCCCTCCTTAGATGTGAGAGGAATGATCAAGTGTAACCTGGTTGCATAACAATGATCACACACTTTGGAGCACACCTGGAAGAATGCAAGTGAACTCTGGAAGGGCCAACTGTGTAGTGGATGATTGAGCAATCATGGCCAATCAAGGGCTTAGAAAACTGACAACCAGAATAAAAGTCATGTTTTTGGTTCCTTTCCCAGATGAACATGATCCAATTTAGATGAAATCTAGGCCATCCATATAAATGACTCCACTCTTATCCAACAATTAGAGTGGTTGTAGCCTTTGGGCAAGTGGTGAAGATGTCAAGACCCAGGGGGGTCCTAGACCCTGAGAAGAAAGGTGCATGCCCAGGCACGTCTGAGTTTGTTTGAGCACTCCTACAGATACTTCATAGTCCTGTAAACAGATCCGGTTCCGGCCCGGCGGCCTAATTAATAAGCAGTTGAATTAAATTATTTTATATATTCAGCTCCATTAAGGTCAAATTCACAAGCAAGATTATTTTTTGAGAAATTTGTTTTTATTTATAATATGGGTATCCCCACTCTATATTGGAGGTGAGACTAATTCCACATACACACGAAATCACCTCCAAACCTCGTGTATCATGTGAGTTCGGGAAAAATCGAACCTAAAGTCTCTAATCTAATCATAGAAGTTTAGACCAACTGAGCTACTCGTGCGGGTTAATTGAGCTAATCCCATATTCCAATTGTTTTTTCTTTATAAGAAAGGTTTTATCGATCATGATAAGGAAATGAATCACTTGTACTTCAAGGGAGAGTATTTCAATAATTGAGATGATTAGATGTGCTTATATGGGTTCTAATTATTTGAACTTGGGCTTGAATCCTAACCAAAAAAAAATAAGGGTATATATTGGTCTTCAGGCCCTTGTTCAATTTAGTTGAAAGTCGATTACTATTAATCCATGAATAAACTATAATTCACTAATCATAATTCTTTTTTCAAAGAGTACAGATTAGATTAGTTTTAAGTTTTAAACATAGAGTTCTTGATTTCATATGTTAACTCATTATAAATGAATTAAATCTAATTTAAAATTATTTATAAATGAGTATCATGATTGACTTGAGTATTGTTATATTTATTCACGACGAATCTAATCCATTCACATGGTATGAGTACCCAATCAGACCCGTTGCCGATTCCGGTCCAAGTTTCCACAGGACATGAGGAAGAAGAAGCAGCAGAAGGGGAGAGTGAAAAAAAGAAACAGGCGAAGCAGTTCATTAGCCACCTTTTGAGTTCCCAATCTAAACCCAAAATCGGCAAAGCATTTCGGAATCTAACCCAACGACATGAGTTTACTTGCGGGATGATTAGCGGCCACTGAATGCGCTTACTATCGATAGGAATCGAAGCATGCGGCTGTGCGCCTTTCCCATAAGAATAAGAAGCACCAACAGCAGCTCCCTTCTTCAGATCCTACCGATTCCAAGACCACTACCCACGAATTCGATTCAAACGACCAAGCCCGAGCAGACGTTCTTCATGAGGTTCTCCGCCACTCCCTTCCTACCAATGCCCTCCAACCTTTAGAACCCTCCCCACCTTCCCTTTGCCCCGCTTCCCAATGGAGGCCTTCTCCTTCTCATTCCCCTCCTTCTCTCTTTTCAGATGCTGCTAACCCTCTCCGATCTGTTGTCTCTCTGCCCCAGGTCACATTTGGCTCGAGAAGGTCGGTGATTGTTATCTGTCCCTAATGCCCACTGTGTGTTTGTGCTTTTGTCTCCATGATTTGGTCCTCCTATTCTTAATTTCAGTTTTTCCCCTGTGGTCTCCATGTGGTTGTGATTTTGTCTCAATGAGCGAGTGTGGTGGGTATCTGAATTGTTTATTCTCAAATGCAAGTGGACTGTGCCCAGTGGGGAGCACTCGGTTTTGGCCTCTACAGCTAATGAGTTGAGGCGTGATAGGTATACCAATGCCATCGACCCCAAGAAATTGAAGGCTGCTGCAGAAGGACTCTCACAGAGTATGCTCCTGTTGGATTACTCCTATAGCTTATGAGATTGTGATTAGCACGATCTTCTGTTTATGTTATTATATGTTTTTGCATGAATATGAATTGTCATGATACAAAACTCATTCAATTTTGTTTAAAACTTGATTATGCGTTAGTGTAAGAAGAGGAGAAATATAGGTATGAATTGCCGGTGTGGCTTAAGTCACTGTGTCATGGCTAAAGTCGCAATTCAGTTGCATTGGTCACTTTGATTAAGAATGCCATGGTTTCTCAATCTTGTGTATTTACTTTTCAAAAAAAAAATAAAGATCTTATGCTGTACTTTGTCGTTTTATCAACAAAATGATGTAGTAGTCAATAATAGTGGAAATTTCATAAGCTATATACCTTTCTGTTTCCTACTGGTGTAATAGGGATAACACTGTATCGGTATCTTGTAGTTGGAAAATCATTTGCTGTTGCCACCACAATTGTGTTTGGGGGAGCCACTTTTGCATTCATGCTCATCGCATCCAAGCTACAGTTGCGCAATGTAAGTAAAATAAATTGGATATTTGCATTTTCTAAATTTGTTCTATATTTGAAGATGTTTCACGGAACATGTTAATAAATCCTATGTAGTAAAAAAAAACATTTGGTGAATTGTCATGCATTTCACGTAGGATATGTATTTTTTTGTGCTCAAAATTGAATATCGAACAACTGATATAATCCAAATAATTTGATATATGTAGATGGAACAAATGTTGTTTCTTCTTTTCACGTTGTTGCTCGGAGGACATGCTATTCAGTATCCAGAATATAGATAGAAATCAAGAAAACTTATTGGGTGTCACAGATTGGACATGCAATGGGCATATATAAATGTTTGGAGTTGGACATTTTGGATGCTTCTCTTATTATATATAACTATTAGCTTCTCTCAGAAAATATATATAAATGTTAACTAGAAATTAATCAACCTCTTTTTTTGGGAATAACAAGAACAAAATAAGACAACTTATTTATACCCACATCTTTTTCCATTTTATCAATACTCACAATTCTACATACATTGCCAAGAAAAATTGAGTTATTTTTCTATTTCTATGATGTGGTGTATATCAAAAGGAAAAAAAATTCTTGGAACAAACAAACAACAATATAAGATCAACTCATTTGTATCAAGATCTATTTCTCAGAAACTCCATTTTATCATACCCTTACAAGTGCTACATAAGCTACCAAGAACTTCAACCACTCTCTCTCTCTCTCTCTCTCTCTGAAGCCTCCATTTCCTTTTTGGTTTCCCATTTGGTCCTTTTTCATCTTTTCTAATATCATATTCATTGACAGACTGAAGATGTCAAAACCATAGGAAGAGACCTGCTCCAGGCTAGATTGGAGGCAGTCAGGGACAAAGTGGGTCCTTTGCGAGACTGGGTATGGCAATCTCTAATAATATGTATTCAGTAATGAACAAGTTGGTGTATAATTATTTGCATACTGAAAAAACATCCAATTTACAGGCTGAAAACATGTCAAAAAAGGGGCATGTTGAAGGGGAAGGACAAGCAATGGAAAGGCCTATTATTGTTAAAGAGCTTTCAAAAAGATTTGGTGCAAAAACACCCAACTGATTCATTTCAGCTTCTTGTGTCAAATTTACATGTACCTTTTTTTTTTTGGAAACAGACAATTTAAGTGTATTTCTTTGTATGTACATAATATATATTACATACGATCATATTGGGTGTAGAATAAATAGCATGCCTTCTCTTGGCTGTATACATCCTTACTGGAAAATCTATTTGTAGCATGGTATCTGTATGTTGAATATGATTAAAAAGAGATCCAATTGATGTGGAAAATGCATCCCGTGAACTGGTTTGATCTCTCTCTCTTTCTCTCTATATATATATATGTATGTATGAAAGGGGACAAATCTTTGTCACTGCCCAAGGAGATTTTGGGTAGAAACTCAATCCACCTTAAATGATTTTACATTGAAATTTAGTATAGATCCTTCTCTCTCCCACAAACACCAGATACGGAGACAGGCCTGTTTGTTTTTAGGAACAAGTGTGAATGGAGTGTTATGGGTTGAATGAATTTGAAACTTGCCTAAACCAAACATGCCACATTAATTTCAAAGATCCGTAGAAGGGTGTGCTGTTGGAATGGTCAAAAGCTGTCATTTACTGGCCGCCTTGAGCTCCTAAGATCTACCATCAACAATTACCATATATTCTAGGAAAATTCTTTTATGCTGCCAAAGTCTTGTACTGATGAGATAGAGAAAATCATGTGCAACTTTGGGGATCAAATGCTGAAAGGAAAATTCACACTGTTTCTTGGCCAAAAACACAGATCAATACAAGCTGTTAATGATGCTTTCCTTATGAAGCATGTTTGGGCTATCATTGTTCCTTGGTTAAAATTTAATATTCAGAAACTCACCCATACACAATAAATGTCTAGAGATCTTCAATGGACATTATAAAAAAAGGGTGCCATCCTAACGTAACATGGGCGTTCTCTTTTAGGAGACACGGGTTTTTCGAATTTTTCACTTTACCCCTATTCGCAGAAACCAGCTCACTTTTTCAGTGAAACAGTTTACTCATCGGTGCACTGTTCGTGCACCGATGAGTGAACTGATTCACGGAAAAGTGAATCGATTTATGTGTAAAATGATCCGGTTGGTGCACCAATTTGGATTCTCAAGAATCGGTATACCGATTTCCAAGTGATCCGACCGGTGCACCAATAAGTGAACTGATTTTTGCGGATGGATGATGGGCAAAATGGAAAGTTCACTAAAACTCGTGCTTTCTAAAAGAAAACTCTTGTGTAGAATAGGCACCCATAAAAAAAAATAAAAAGAAAAATGAATAGAGAACGTGGTTGATAGAGAAGCTACAAATATTTCGAATACACCCACATTCTTTATGTTGAAAATAGGGTTTGTAGTCTTGGGTTTAAAAATTGCCTCTATCGAATCTCGGCCATATATCTTGGCCGAAATCATTCTCGCTCTTCTTCTTCTTAAAAAAAATATTGGCGGACTTTTTTTTAATTTTATCTGAATTTAAAAAAAAAACAAAAAATAGAGTTTTTTATTAAAAAAAGGTCAAAAAAATACATAAATATCAACTATTATTTTAAGTATCGACCAATATCATGGTCAATATTTAGCCGATATGACCAAATATTGGTAATATATCAATGGGATCCAGCACCCATATTTGATTTTCTAAATATCGGCCGATATTTTGAGGCGATATATCATGGTTATATTGTCAATATCTCTTTACTCAGGGAAAAAAAAATGGTAAACTAGCTCAGGCCCAGCCCAAACTAAATCTGAAACAAAGTCAAACCATCTTCACCCATTTAACAAGACCCGAAATAAACTTGAACCAAATGCAGTCCGACCTAACCCACAACATTTGAAACTCTACTTTTGTTGTGTCCATCGAATTATATAATATGATGAGTTGAGCGTCAATGTTGTGACACGACTTAATTTAGTGTTTTAAACATTGAACTCATAGCCTAAGTTACAAATTCCGGTCGAAATCAATTTTTTTTGTTCCTTAGGAAATTGAAAAAAAATTATTGATATTTGAATAATATTGGCTATCTCAATCCAAATTTATAAACGGGTAAAATCATCTAACCTCAAAAATTTAACTGAAATTTGTAAAATATGAACAAAATTTGACTGAAATTTCCAATATATGACAAATTCAAAATATGTTTTTTATAGAGGAGGCTTTACCCTCTGGCAGAACCATCAAAGCATTATAGCCTTAACACATTATGTAGCACAGAATCACAATCATATAATACCCGTTAATTTCCTTGTAGGAATGCTTGAGTTGATCTGGTATTCAAACTTTTCTTCGAGTTTCGTTGTTTTATGATATGATTAGTTTACACTTTTAATGTTTAATAGAATCATATTTTCTATACTTATTTAACAAAAGAAAAATTAACTTTTTAGGTTTAATTTTTGTGGGAAAAAATCTAATATTTTCCCGTTAAAACTCAACGAAAAATATTTAGAGAAAATGCAACCCTATGTACAAACAATTATGTGGACAGATGATCGTCTTACTTAGACATAATATTATTTTATCTACCACCATATTGTCTAACCTTTTACTGGGGCTGCAACTCAGATGGCCAAGATGGTTTTGAGCTTAACCCAATCCCAAACCCCGATTTGTAAGTAAAGGGCTAGAGTTCAAGCTTGGGCTGAGTTGGCCAACTTGTTGAAACCCTACTCTGGATTGATTTGTATTTGTAAGGTCTTGGACTCTTTGTACAATTTCAAACTTGACGTGCATACGGGGGGCTTATATGGGTTTGGGCTTTTTAGGTCAAATTAGGCTTTGATTTGGGATTTCAGACTAAAATCAAGCTTTCTTGCACAAGGACCAGATTGAATACAAATTTGGATCTGAAATTTTGACTTGAAAATTAACATGAGCCAATACTATGAATACTCTCTATTATTACAAATATTTAACTAGGGCTGCAACTCGGGTCGGGCAGGTCAGGTTCCTTAAAACCCAACCCGATCCGAGTTGATATATATGGAACCCGACCCGACCTGCATTTTGAACTCATTTTAGACTAATTTTAGCCAGCTCGGGTTGGGTTGTGTCGGGTCGGGTCGGGTTAACTTATATAATCCTACCCCCGACCTGACCCGACCTAAATTTCATGCGGGTTTTTATCTTCTCAACCCGTCCCAATCCGCTGACCCGAAATTCTCAACCTGACCCGATTTGCAGCCCTATATTTAACCCAATACAAACACCACCGAACTAGACAGTTGCCACCCCAACATGAGTGCTAATGATCATCATCAATTTGTCAAAAATTTAAAGAAAAAATGAAAAGAAAAAACTGCATGGTGTTTTTACTATACAGATAAAAAAATTGTTGTTAACAATTGACTGCTCTACATGCATTTCAAGTTTTCTAGTTGACAAAAGATGAAATTTGAAGTTGAAAGATTGTGTGTCTTCTGTGCTGCTGTTGTTGGAAAATTCCTTATGTTTTCAATTTTTCTAAGTAGAGATTGAAATACTCATTTTTCTCAGTTTAAATTGTGTCACCATGTAAAATTAAAACAAGTCTTTCTTTTATATGTATGAAAGTGTTCATGTAAAAAGAAGAAAAGTGGATCAACTCTCATCGAGTTCATTCAAGGAAGTTTTGATTTGACACAAATATTTTATAAAAAATTAACAAAATTTCCATCTTATATTGAACAAATGCTCTCAAAAGACTTGAAAAATAAATTTCTATGATTTAATAAAATGTTTGGGCAAACACAATTTTTTTATTTTTCAGTCAAAATAGGCTAAAATTTTATTATATTTCAATCAAAATTTTGAAGTTTTGATAATTCAACTTGTAATGAACTTCAATATTTAAAGATGTTTACATATTGACTCTTTCTAGTCTCTATACTAAAAATTATGAACTGATATTGGACGATAGGTTTTTCCACATGTTCCTTTCACTTACCTATCAAAATTTAATGTTAGCCATAAGAATTCTCTCTTCACTATGAGTTAGGAGAAATGAGTGTTTCATGGATTTCTTGATTGATATTGTTCAAAGAACATGACCTGATCCGACATTGCACATCGCACATTGCACATTGCAGTGCTGGTTACAAGTCTCTTTCGAGTACTACCACAATACCACAATGTTAATCTCTTCATGAGATAGAGGTGAAACTTGGGTTGGGTTTTAACCTGACTCGTATGGCCTGACTTGAGAAATTAAGTGGGTTGAATTTTACATTTTTTAAATTAGGATTGAGTTGGTTGAAGAAATTAAAATCCAAATTAAATTCGGGTCAAGTTATGTCAGGTCAAGTTTTTTTAAAATCGACTTAATCCATCCGATTTGATTCGAGATGACCCACTAAAAAAATTAATATAGCACTCGAGTTAAATTGGGCCAACAATTCAATTTAGCACTCAACTGAGTCGGGCCAACAATTTGGATCGATTCAGGTCGGATTCAATAATTTTTATATGGGTTCATTGGGTGTATTGAAACCCGACCCAAGATGCTTGAGTTTCAGCACTAATTCATGTCATACCAAAAACGAAAAATAAAAAATAAAAGAAAGAAAAACTCATGGAAAGAAAGCTTCATTTAAGTATTTAACATAGGCCGCCCATTTAGACACCAGGTTTTTCTGCTAGGAGACACCAGTTTTCGGATTTTGAGGAAAATTATGATTTTGCCCTCCCGTGTTTTATCATTCGGACGATTTTTTAGTTCATTTTTCACTTCCTTCGAACGATTCAGAATCGATCCCTTTTGCCCTCCCGCGTTTTATCCTTCGAATGATTTTTCACTTGATTTTTCAGTTCCTTCGAACGATTCGACTGCACAGTCAAATCGTTCGAAGGATTTTTCAATTGATTTTTCAGTTCCTTCAAACGATTCCACTGTGCAGTGGAATCGCAGAGTGGAATCGTTCAAAGGATCGTACGATCCTTCGAATGAATCAACCTTTGCAGCTTCAGTAAAATCTTTTAAAAAAATTTCTAAACTAAAATGTTTTCTAAAATTTTAAGCACTGTGTATTTTCAAAATTTCTAAAATTAAATATCCAGACTAATTACGATAATCTGATAAAAATACTTTAAGACTTTAAGGTCGTTTGACATTCCCAAATACTTAAAACACAGTGTTTTACAAATAAGGGTATCCCTCAGCTGTGTCAAAAATATATTTAGGAATGCCAAACGACCTTAAAGTCTTAAAGTATTTTTATCATGCTATCGTAATTAGTCCAGATATTTAATTTGAGAAATTTTAAAAATACACAGTGTTTAAAAAATAACTATTTAAATAATAAAATCTCCTTTAAATCTTTAAAGTTATTTTTTAAGCACTATGTATTTTTAAAATTTCTCAAATTGAATATCTGGACTAATTACGATAGCATGATAAAAATACTTTAAGACTTCAAGGTCGTTTGGCATTCCTAAATATATTTTTGACACAGCTGAGGGATACCCTTATTTGTAAAACACTATATTTTAAGTATTTGGGAATGTCAAATGACCTTAAAGTCTTAAAGTATTTTTATCAGATTATCGTAATTAGTCTGGATATTTAATTTTAGAAATTTTGGAAATATACAGTACTTAAAATTTTAGAAGACATTTTAGTGTAGAAATTTTTTTAAAAGATTTTACTGTAGCAGCAAAGGTTGATTCATTTGAAGAATCTTATGATCCTTCGAACGATTCTTCTGTACGATTCCACTGCACAGTGGAATAGTTCGAAGGAACTGAAAAATCAATCGAAAAATCAGTCGAATCGTTCGAAGGAACTGAAAAATCAAGTGAAAAATCGTTCGAAGGATAAAACGCAGGAGGGCAAAAGGGATCGATTCTGAATCATTCGAAGGAAGTGAAAAATGAACTAAAAAATCATCCGAATGATATTCAAAAACGGGTGTCTCTTAGCAGAAAAATCTGGTGTCTAAATGGGCGGCCTTAACATATCATCATTATGATATATGGTACACCGTACATGTGATGTCCTACTCTTTCTTCCTACAGGGGTAGTGTGTAAAATAAGAAAACTGGTTCTGAGTACTCTCTCTCCTCTATTTAGATGCATGGAAAAGTATTTATTCAAAATATTAACCCTCTTTTTATATCTATAAGGGGAAATAAAGAAAAGAAAAACTCTCTCTCCATGCAACTGAACGGAGCCAAAGGAATTCAGGCATTGAAGGTGATGATGATTGATGAACAGAGTGGAAACTCTGAAGGATGAAGTAGGAAGAGAAGCTGAAGATGGGTTATTCTTTCTACAGTCCAAGAGGATGCCTATTTGTTCACCTGTTGTGCAGAGGATTGGATCCTGTCAGAACCCTTCTCTTCTCCGACCGGAGGTCTCCTGCATGGCCGACGGCAATGGGAGGCGTTGGAAGAGAGCGAAAAAGTTGGTCGTTGTTGTGAGAGAAATGGTGGAAGCTTGCCGGGCGAGAGAAGGCCTTGGATGCAGCAGCAGAGAGCAGTAGAAAGGCGAAAAGCAGATGAAAAAAGAGGCGTTGCATGCCGGAATTAAACCGAGTATTGAGAGGAGAGGGAAGAGGGAAGAGGGAAGAGGGAAGAGGGAAGAGAGGAGAGCAACGGTTGGGCTGACATACGTGAAGGATGAAAGTTTCTATATAGAACTGGCTGCTGCAGACTGTCATATAATTGGTGTCCATTTACATCATAAGCCAAAAGCTCAAGGAAGGACCGGCCGTGGATGAATTTGGGTTAGAAGTAGGGGCCATCTTTAAAGTCATTCGAGTCTGAAAGAAGAAACTTCCTTCTCATCGTCATTCTATTTATATGTGTAAGTGAGATCATTTTTATAAATTATTCAATTTCACTCCTCACTTTATTCTATTAATGAATAATTAAATTATTATTTATTATTTTGATTAAATTGATATTATTAACTTTATGTTATTTTCATTATCTATATCCCATTCTCGAAAATGGTAAAGTAACAGAATTATGTTACTTGTGGGTATAAGGAATCATATTTTAAATTTAATATATTATATAGGTTAGTGGACCTTATCATGTAGAAGATCTAGTCAAAGAGCATTTCAAAATTAGAACTTAACAATAAAAGGACATTACTAACCATAAGATTTAAACTGATTAAAATTAATTTGAATTGAATGACGAATAATCACTTTTGATTTTAATCTGTCATGCAAATCACTGATTAACAAACCCTCCTTCACATGATGCCTAACCCAATAAATGTGAACCCGCATTTTATATTTTTTCATCATAAGATCTCACTAGGTAAATAAAAGCCAATAATCAAATATTGTGGGTTCAAGTATTATGATAAAAAAAATAAATTTGATAACCGATGGGAACTACGAGGCAAGAGCCCCTCTAAACCCCTCGGGAAAACGTCCCCAGTTTATGCCTCTAGAACTCGAACTGATGACCTCTCGCTTTTTAAGGTGAGAAATAACGAGTTGAGCTATCCAACGTTGAATTAGTATTATAATAATTTGATAAGCAATCGACTCAATTAATAAAAGAATAGGGCTGAAACTCGGGTCGAGTGGGCCGGGTTTTGACAAACCCAGCCCTAACCCATGTCAAAAAAATTTGAACCCGACCCGACCTGACCCGAATTGCAAACCCGAGTATGTCAACCCAACCGGACCCGAATTGCTAATACTCTCAACCAGAGAGTTGACCCGACCCTACCCGAGTTAGCCCGAGTTAGCCCAATTTTTTAAAGAGGGGAAAAGGGGAAGAGGAAGAGGAAGAGAAAGAGGTGGATATCGGTTTTGGAAAGAGGAGAAATGGAAGTGGAAGGGGTGTAGGGTTTTATTTAAGTTATGAATACGGGTAGGATTTTTCCGGGTCGGGTTTTTTGGGTCGGGTCGGGTCGGGTTGAAGTTTAAATTCTTCAGCCCAACCCGACCCGAATTTCAGTCGGGTTTTTTTTTTCTAACCCAACCCGACCCGAGTTTACAATTTCTATAACCCAGCCCACACTATTTTCGGGTCGGGTCAGTCGGGTCAGGCCAAAACCCAACCCAAGTTTCACCCCTATAAAAGAATGACTAAATCCTCATGTCTTTTTACCACTAAGATCAAGTCATTGATGAGTTGGTGCAACAGATCAACGGCTTAAAATGCCTGTAATTTTATAGTGTTAGGGTTTTTGCCGACACTAGGAAACAACTCTCCACCAATCCACTTCTCTTCAGGTATGCTGAATCTCAACAATGAATTAAACAATGCCGACCCACTCACTTGCCATTGTGAAATCATGAAAGGATCACTTTTTCAAAATCAAATTGAATATTGCATATAAGTGGGCACAAACCAAAAACATGACTACAAGTCTACAACAACAAATGCTCACACTATAGAAACCACTTTGCTCATCCAATCAAATTTTGCCGACCCAAACTTGTGGATGATAAGTAATTAATTAACTAGTAAATTACATATACAGATTGTACGATCGGTAATGGTTAAAAACACGTATAAAAATTGTAGTTGATATGTTGTGTATCCATCGCAACGTACTGAGAAAATGAAGATCGATATGTATCGTCCACAATATATCGGTGCGTTCCAGCCAGGGTCAGGATGGATGCAAAAGGGTGATATGAGTATCAGCTTGTTGTGGTCCGTACATATTGTTTTGCTGATATGGACATTGCGGCTGTCAGTATTGACAAACCAATTTATTTAGCTTAGATTAAAAATAGCCATCGTTGTACAATAATAACCTCTAATTTTGATTTCATGGGCTCTATTTTATGAGAAATTATTTCTAGTGAATGGATAAAGATAGTATTTCGATTAAATTATAAATTAAAATTAAAAAGTAAAATCTTTCAAAGACTTTGACTAAAAGTTTTCACCTATTTTTATGAATCAGTTGAAAATTGATAATTTCTCTCTATTTTTCCTATTTTTATAAAGAATTTTAACATAAATACATATTATAATTTGGTTCAATCTTTCAAACTGTATAATTCTGATTAACTGATTGTGATTTTTACATCAAATATAAACTTAGCCATATGTAATTAACAATAGACTCAGTATTCAAATGAGCTCCTCCAATTGCATTGGACTACCGTTGTTTTATGCAAAGTTAAAATCATATTTTTTGTTGATTTTTTTTTTAATTATTAAGGTTGGCATCTAATCAGGTAGATAACACTGTCTTGTCATCTCCCATCAAATGTAATAAAATTCTTGTACTAATTAGTAATCAGAAGAAACTTCTGGGCCTCCATCACATGTGGGGGCCCTGCTCCAATATTACTCTCATGGGCTAAGGATTCCCCTTAGCCTTTCACTTGCCATAAAAACTAAGCTTCCGATGGGTTTGAAAGGTATAAGTCTATTGAATGTGGAAAGTCATCATTTTAAGAGTCTAAACATCAACTGTTAAAATAATATTAGTTTTAGAAGAATATAAAAAAACTGGTTCACAAATTTGGACGGCTGTTACGTTTGTATTGGCGAACTGATATGTATCAACTGTAACAAATTGATAGACATCTATGTTGCGGCCAATATGTTTCGATCTTCATTTTTTTCAGTCCGTTGCAGCCGATATGTAATATATCGACCGCATTTTTTTACATGTGAATTTGAATAAATTTTTTAATCTAACAAAAAAGTCAACTCAAAATAGACTCAAACAGAACATCTATACAATTCAAAAGAATATACGAATGCAAGAAGGAAAGGGTGTACATCTAAATGGAGTGGACCCCATGTGAACTTAGGGCAGATTGTTGATCATGAATAGGTGAAATTTTTTCTTATTTGATTATCATTATTTTATTACGAACTTTGTTTGCATAGATTACAAGTGATTCTATCATAAACCCACAATTGACAGCATTGACATCACATGTAGATTTTCCATTGTAGATTTTCCATTGTAGTTCAAAGTGTACAAAGATTATCGTCACTAATTTTCTCTTTTATCTAATTAAAGATCCTAATCATGATTTTAAGAGACAGTTTCTTAAAGAAATGATGAAAAGAACTTCTGTTAGACATGGGTTCTTTCTCAATTATCTATTTATATGTTTATTGAGTTAATTAGGTTGTCTTCTTAATTTTACTAATCTTTTAGTAAATCTATACACTTTAGCTTTGTTTATACTAAGAGAGCAAAAAAAAAAAAAATAATAGATTTCATAAATTCTCTATGTACCTTGTTTAGTAATTTTTAAGAAAATGTGCATCTTATCATGTTAAATTAGCATATATTTCTATAAATAATTCTTATGTATATTCAAAAGTAACAAATCCAACATGTAAAGGAGTCATCTAATTAGTTTTCTATTTCGACATTTTTTTTTTGAATGATGTGTTAATATTTGAAAATTTATAAAATTAAAAACTACATGGATTGATCAATTATGATGAGAGTTATCGTATCGTTAAAAAATGGAATTTAATTATCAAAATTTTAAGATCGAAATTTATAAGGTCATGATGATTAGATTGAGTGAAACTTTACCTATAATTGTCCATTCATTTTTAACATTCCTTCTAAAGAATGTGTCATAATAGAAAAATTAGTGGACAACTTTCCTAAATAGAGAGTCTTAGGTAGATAAAGGAAAAGAAATTCAAGATGGATTAAATTCTGTTTGAGTTCAGACTCCTTAACTTAACTTGACTCAGATTTAAATAGTGTTTAAAGACATTTAAGACAGATTGGATTCGGCTCGGGTTTAAGACCGTTCAATCCAACTCAAATTTATTTTAGATCAAGTTGGGTAAGTTTAATTTTATTTCAAGATATGTATTACCCAAACCTATATGGTTCATATTGAATGAGGTAAAGTTTATAGGTAAGGTCTGTTGAATTTATTTTTCTCAAGATATGTACATTTAAATATAAAATTTTCAAATTGATTCACCATCTAAAATGCACGATAGTAGCAACATGACTGTAAGATAATTAGATTCAAGTTTTATACTTGTCAACATAGTCATTACTCCCGTCTTAATAGGTTTTTGACTTCTACTCTTTCTTTATATTCTATAAAAAAATATTATAATGTAAATTGTTTAACAATCATCATATCTTTTTTCACTCCCTTAATCTAAGTTTTAATGTTTTCATTTTCCTCCCAACTTATCAATTCTTCGTATATGGGTTGTTTTTAAATCTTTTATCTACATGCTTAAATTTTTTTCTGGAGTTATTTAAAATAAAAAACAAAATTTAAAAAAAGTACTACTCTATTTTTATTCATTAAGTCACATTATCTATTTTTATTAATTCAGTACTATGTCTATATGTTGGCTTTTCTATATACATAAGTAAATAACATTTTGATATGTTTTTGAGAGTAATGACTCTTAATATTTTAGATCATAGGTTTCAACCTTTTCAATTCCAATCATCCTTTGAATGTTCTTCAATATTTGATTTAATCTTAGACCTTAAAATTAAGAGTTAAAACAATTAAATATATCCTAAAATTAGTATAGAGAAGATCAAAGTAATTTTTATATATCCCTCACAAAAAATGAGACTAAACAAGTGGCTCTAATATTTAATCTAAAACAATGAACAAGAAAAAGTAGTATGGAAGCTCTCATGATAAAAAAAGTTATTATTTATATTAAATTTTAAATAATTTTAGGGTATTATATAGTTGAGTAGGAGTAAGGAGGATTATACTGGCAAATGATATATGAAGTTTCAACTTTATTTAATTATTCCATTTTTATTTTTATCTTTTAAAATTCAAATGTTTGGGATTAAAAATAAAATACTAAAAAATAACTCCTAATTTTACTTGTGGTCGGATTTAAAGTGGGTTTCATTTTTTTCTAAATGGGTTGAGTTAGTTTATTTATTTCGAATTGAGTCAATCGGTTTAAATTGATCTGACAAAGTATGTATGTCATGATCTATGCAGAAGCACATGAACTTAACAATCTTAGATCCATCATCATCTTAACCAACATCAATAATAAAACTGATCGATGGCCACCAGCTATTTGTTAAATTTAAAAACGACAACATTAGTTGGATGAGATTAGTTACCGTGATGATAAACACGTACAAGAACAACATGTTGTGTTTGGGTGAAGGATAATTTTACAGGAGTCATCTCCCACTTGGAGTAATTTTTGAATACCCCAAACTTCAATGGGGTATTAAAAAAATGATAAAAGGAATAATTTTTTGAATTTTTACAGTTATCTGAACTAATTTTTGGGTTATTAGTACCATATCCAAACGCAGCCCATGTGCCGAGAACATTTATTAAAAAACCGAATTCGTGGTCCCCAACAACGGCTCTTTTCTAGAACAGCCCCTTCGGCTCTCTCCAGTGAGATGGAAAACAGAACCCCCAAAAATCCCCCCTTATCAGAACTGGACCGTGTACCGAACCGCCTTCGAGGAGGTCAAGGTTCAACCGGGTTCGACCGCGGTCAAAGATGGTAAAAGCCGGTCAAAGCCGGACAAGTATTAAAATAATATAAATATTATATATAATATTAAATAAGACATAATTTACCAATAATATTAATATAGATATTAAAAATAACATTTAAACTCTGAGTAATATACCAAAACGGTGAAATATATGGGCTAGAAATAGTAATAAACTTTTATATTTCAAATAAACACATTTTTTAATGGGAAAATTAAAAATTAAAAATAAAAAAATTCAAAATCCCTAAATCGCGGTTCACGGTTCACGATTTTGGTGTCAAAACCGCATAAAACCACAGTTTTGATCTGTTTTATGCAATTTTTGACCGCCAGCCAGTTTTTTACGTGGACCGAACCGCAGATCACGCGGTCGACGCTGAACAGCCGTTTCAACCGTGGTTCGGTCCGGTTCTGATAACACTGATCCTCGCCTCTGAAGAATCGCTGAATCGCCTCCAAGATCAGATCCTCATCTTGCAAGAACGGTTAAAAGAAAAAGATGCAGATCTGGTATTTTGGTGGTTATTCCATCTCAATCTTGTTGCTGCCTTGATAAGATGGTGGAATATATCACCTTTCGATGTTTTTTTTTTTTTGTTCTTTTGATGCAACTAATTTTTCGTTGGTTATTTCGTTATAGGTTGCCTTGTCAGATTGTGAAAAGGAAGATATAGATCGTGCTATTGCACTTTCACTCTCAGAAGAAGAACAAAAGAAGGTGGATGTCATTGGTGAGTGATATAATGTGTGTACTCGGACCTGGACATACCTTAGCAAGTTTCAAACTGACCTTATTAACTCTTGACAATTCACAACCTACTTGAGCACATTGTCTTGCACTAGCAAGCCAAGTCTAGGACCATGCCCCACTACAAACTATTAGCTTACTTATTGGATATGTTTATCAAAGAGAGGGGCCTTAATTTGATTGGTTTTTCTTTGGAAATAAGTTTTACTGGTGGTTGCAAAGCACTCTGAAAGTTGTGATTCTGAACAACATATTTGGCAGCCAGTCACTTAAAAGTTGGTGACATGATCTCTCAAATATGTATTATGATCATGAGTTGTTTAATATCTCCATTTGGAAGGTGCTTATTTGGTATTTAATGATAATGTTAATTATTCCAAAAGGGGAAAAAGTAACATATGACAATGACATAGTGGAATATGCTAATGATTTGGCTTCCAGATTAAATCATTAAAGTTGATGTAAAGAATATCTTACTTGTTTCATCGCAGATAATGGATTGCATAATCATTTGGAGGAAGATAAACAACTTGCTAGGGCCCTACAAGAAAGTCTAAATGTTGAATCTCCTCCCCGTGAAAATGGCCGCATCTATCATCCTCTGCCATTCCCCTTTATGACAGGATTCAAGTATAATTATTTAGAGGAAGATGTGTATGATGTGCATGCGTTGAGCATATTTTCATCCTCACATTTGTGAAATGTGAACCAAGTAACCTTATCCCAAGCTATTTACGCAAAGCATAGGATGAGGAATGAAAGTATTGTTTGGCCCTCTAAAGCCTATGTTTTGGTTGAGGTTCTTAAAATACACATGCAGAAAGGCTTCTGCATGTGCATTTCTAGTCTTTTCTAGAGAAAGAAGTTGGTATGTAACCTTCTTAAAGATCTGCAAAATTAAGCCAGAAAAGTCTTGTAGGGAATTAATACTCAATATTTCATTGAAACCCTGGGTGTCGGTTTTCACTTCTTACATCTTTTAATTTCCATGACTGCCTGGACAAGATTACTTATTCGAAACTAATGATAATGAAATGATACAACTTATGTCCCATCTTTATGGCAGATTTAGTATAAATGAGGTTGTTCTTAAGATAAGTTACAGTAAATTTGAATTAATTTATAAATTTAATTAATGAAAAGTTTTAAATCTCAAAATCTCATTATATCTTCTTTTATAACTGAAGATATCTACGCATCTCACCTGTAGAGAACTTTATTCGACTAATTTTTTGAAGCATATGTACACATTTCTAGACATATCGGGTATAAGTGATGAGGAGTCAAACCCCATCGAAAGTGATTCAAAGGACTCTGAGCATGAATCAAACTCAAAACCTCCCTTTGTGAGGAAAGCTTTATGATTGTTGGACCAACTCCATCTGAATTAATCTCATTATAATTATTAATAAATCTTAATATCAACTATTAACTCAAATTAATGAAATAAATATTTTAAATGACTATGATGATCAATTATTTATTATTAAATTAGAATACTATAATATACGATAGACTAAAAGACTTGTGATGTATTTCAATCTAAAGGAAACTGACTTAGTAATTTTAAGATTCAATAATTATCTTAAATAAAAGATAAACTCTATACATATAATTTATTCAATTTTATTATAATTACAGTAATGGAGAACTCATCTAACTATTCACACAAAATGGTCATAAGTCATAACTATACCAATTTATTTGCCTTTCGTGGTGATGTTCACAAAAGGTTAAATACTTTTTGTTTCATCAAATTATGTCGCTTGGTGGCAGTTTTTCATCATGTCTTTTCAGATCATTTAGTGGGACTCTTGTCCACTGCTATTTCTTTGCAGCTTTGTTGACTTTTTTATGAAAATATTTTAAAAATTGAAAATTTTAAACCCCATTAAAAGAACACGTGTCATCATATTTAAAAAAGTTACCTTGTACAGCCAGAACATGACTGAATCCTCTCCAAGGGGAGTGAATGGGATTAAATGCATCAATAGTCACTGTCCTAAATAATGAAAACTAGTTTTATTTTTTGACTCATGCTATATAGTAGTTGATGGGTTCAGTATGTTATTTGAAGGGTACGGTCTACAGATAAACTTAAAATAAATTAAATAGAAGTTTGCATGAGTAGTGAATCATTTGGTTCAATTCAATGCAAAACAAACAACTTACCCCAATATAGAGTAAGAT
Source organism: Chimonanthus salicifolius (assembly GCA_013350335.1). Taxonomy (NCBI): domain Eukaryota; kingdom Viridiplantae; phylum Streptophyta; class Magnoliopsida; order Laurales; family Calycanthaceae; genus Chimonanthus; species Chimonanthus salicifolius. The sequence goes on along the minus strand of CM023534.1, from coordinate 40,828,489 downwards.
GTAGGATGATAAAGGAGTTCTTGCTCATGACTAAACTGCAAGTTCTATTTCTTGTCAAATAATGAAATTTCTTAAGAGCATCATCCTATTTCACCGTCATAATGGTAAAGATGACAACAAATAATGTCATTTGAGACATATCTTTTTACATCTTCAAAACTTAAATTGTTTATAAATTTAAAAATGCAGAGACATATCTTGTTTTGGGTCTAAATGGGATAGATTGTGACGCTCAGACCCAGACGGCCAAGCCCAAGCGTCCAGACCCAACAGCTACTAGAGAGTGCAGAGAGAGTTGGGCGTGTGGGAATTTGTTCCACATTGTCCAAAAGTCAGCAATTTCAAGGACTTTTATAAGAGAGAGCACCCTCCACCTAAACAAAATGTGTTTTAGGTTTAGAAGTGAGTGAAACTCAATACAAAGCTGTGTAAGTCTTTTTAAACTCAAAGCATTTGATTTATTTAACAGTAGATCTAATAGTTTTAACAAAAAATTAAAAATAAATATATTTTTATATTTAAATTTTAAAAAGTGAATTCTATGTGTCTCAAATAACTTTATTTAGCATTATAATATGTCTATTTAGAAGTTGATAGAAGTTTGGCTAATCTTCTAAAATCAACAGCTGAAATATGGCAAACCATTGCTTGTCACAGTAGTAGGAACCTGTTGGCAACACCATAGGGTAACTAGTCAAACCATATATGGCTCATTTTGCGTCATTGCTTCATTGATAAGTTTCATTCAAACAATTTGCACTTTTGTGGCCCATCTTATGTGTGAAGAGTCTTTGATAATTCTTCTAATGCACTGATAAAAGTAAGTTGAAATAACCAGCAAAATCACTGCACTTCCGATTCAAACAATTATTTTTAAAATCAAATAAAATAATAGGATTTAATTTAGTAGAATTTAAATTGATTTTTAAAGTAATTTAATTTTTAGAACAATTTGCTTCTTTAATTAGTATAGTTCTTATTTTTTTTTATGTTTCTCTTGTTCAAACTTCATAGAGCACCTAAGTAGTACCTAACCAATCCTCGATGCATGCACAAACTTCCCTATCCACACATACTAGATTACGCTTTGAGAGAGTGGTCCTCTGAAGTAACTCTGAATGAACTCATAAATTGTTTGATGATTCCTCTAAAAACTTTTACTCTTTAGAAAAAAATACATTCTTTTTTGGTGCATTTCATTCTATTAATATCGTAAAATTTAATGTTGTTTTATATCGTAGAAACTCACTGTATTTATTGCTAACATCAAAACTTTTATTTTTATTTTTATTAAAAATAAACTAATCTCACTGCAGAAAGACTCCTCCTCCTTAGAAGTTCTAATATCTTTATCTGAAAAACTTGGATTTTCAAAAAAAAAAAAAAGGAAAAACTCTTATTCTATAGAAAAAAATGAAAAGATTTTTTTGAAAAAAAAAGAAGTAAAAACTTGGCATGCAATTTTAAAGTTTTAAACATTAGACATATCAAATATTAAGTCTAAATCGTATGATTGAAATCGAGTGAAAATGAAAAATAAAAAGAATCAATGATAACTCTGTAACGAAGTCGATTTTTAAAACCATATGCAATTCTCTATCCCATTGTTCTTCTGCCACATTACCCATTAATATCTGTACCACTCTATTCTATCATTCTCACGATTTCATCAATTTCAAAAAGGAAAAAGAAATGTTCCCTTTAATGATAATCAGTAACAGGCAATCTTTAATCAAAACGGAAAGGTTAAAAATGACAAAGAATCTCCTTCACTGAATAGGTGACCTAAGATTGCATTATTCCAAAATCCAATCATCTCCATAGGCTCTCATTTTAGACAAGAGCTTGTGACATAGTTGGTAAAATAGTCTTCATATAGGTGTCAAAATAGGCACGTAGCCCATAGAAAAATTTGGGACAGGTCCATCGATGATTAGAAATAGCACGGTTACAAAGAATTTATATCTGTAGGTAGGGGTGAAACTTGGGCTTGGTTTTAACCCAGCCTGCATGACCCGACCTAAAAAATTAGTGGGCTGGGTTGAAGAATAAAATTCTGCACTAAATTCAAGTCGGGTTGGGCTCAGCTTTTTAAAATCTACCCGATCCGACCCACTTAAAAAAATTATATATAAGTGGACAATCAGCAGAGCGATGCCTTACTCCCTTCCTTCTCTCGAGTCGCTCATGCCCTATTCCTTTTCTTTGCTTCTTGTCTTCTCTTCTCTCGAGTTGCTTACTCGCTCCCTGATCCCAAAGTTTCTCTCCCTCAATGGTGACGACATTCTCTCTTTCCTTCACTCCTTGGCACGGAACAACATCCAAGGACAAACTTGCTCTCTCCACAAAGAAAGTCTCCACCTTTCCAGCTTCCCTTGCCTTCTCAGTTCTTATGACATTTTTTTTAGATCCATGGCTTCTCCTTCTCTTCTTCTTCTCTTTTTTCTCCTTCTTCTTTCTCCTTTCTCCACCTTTTCACTCTAAAATCCCAATGCTCTTCCGCCCTTTCACCCCTCTCCCTCTTTTCCCCTCCCTCCTTTCCCCCACAGAGCCCCATATCCAATTCCTCCGGATCCATTCTCTAGAACCAGAAAAGAATTGAAGCTTGAGAAGAATTAGAGGAAAAGAGGGAAACCCAAGAATTTTTTGATAAAGGACTCGAACCGTCTCTTTACAATCGAACACATCACGTCGTGGTACTTTTCCAACATCGGGGTTTTGCTCCTCATTCCCTGCAACCAACGACAATGATCCATGTATTTTGGTTTTAATTTTTTTCTTATTTTATTTCAAGTTTTTTTTTTTTTAAATTCGGGCTAATACGGGTTGAGCTGGATTCTCAGGCTTTAGGTCGAGTCGGGTTGGGTTGTGCAATTCAGGTTACCAAGTCGGGTCGGGCTGGGCTGGGCTGGTCTCAACCATTTTTTATATGGGTTGGGTTGGGTTTACCAAAACCCAGTACAACCTGCGCATGTTTTAGCCCTAACCGCAATGGTAGGGACTTACTATGAAGGCTCTAAACCATTAAAGGTTATGGCTGAGGGGTCAAAGGACATGCTAGAGCAGAGAAGGACGAAACATATGGCCCAGATGAAGGTCTTCTACAGGCTTCTTTTTGATAATATAGAAATACAACATTTGAAGGCCACATGCCTTTTCAATTGAAAAAGGGTGTGACGAGACGAAAACCCCCCTGGGAAGAGAACAGTAAAAGAAGAAGAGCAAATCCCAGATGCTGGAAAGGCTAAATATCCAATCTTTGGCTTTGATTTCAAGAGGTGCATGCTTCAAAAGGGAAATTCAGTGAATCTGGCCTTAGACAAGGCGGTTTCGATGAGGGAGCCAATGAAGATCCACGAGGCGATGCGCTACTCACTACTCGCTGGCGGCAAGCGGGTTCGCCCAGTCCTATGCATTGCTGCTTGTGAGCTTGTCGGCAGGGCAGAAATTGTGGCAATGCCATCTGCCTGTGCAGTTGAAATGATGCACACCATGTCATTGATCCATGACGATCTCCCTTGTATGGACAACGATGACCTACGCCGGGGAAAACCCACCAATCACAAGGTATTCGGTGAGGATGTCGCTGTCCTTGCAGGAGATGTCGTCCTTGCTTTCGCATTTGAGCACATATCGACTGTCATAGTTGGTGTCCCACCTGAACGCATTGTTTGGGCCATATCTGAACTGGCAATGGCAATTGGGACTAAAGGGCTTGTCGCAGGCAAGTGGTTGATTTAGACTCGACTGGATTGCAGGATGTTGGATTGGAGACGCTTGAATTTATCCACATCCACAAGACTGCGGCTTTATTGGAAGCAGCAGTTGTGATTGGGGCCATCATGGGTGGGGGATCAGATGAAGAGGTGGAAAGGTTGAGAAAGTTTACGAGGTGTATTGGCTTGCTTTTCCAAGTTGTGGATGATATACTGGATGTGACAAAATCGTCGCAACAGTTGGGGAAGACAGCTGGAAAGGATCTAGTTGCTGATAAAGTTACTTACCCAAAGTTGTTGGGTCTTGAGAAATCTAGAGAACTTGCTGAAGAGTTGAACAGGCAAGCAAGAGAACAACTATTGGGATTTGATGCTAAGAAGGCAACGCCGTTGATTTCCTTAGCAAATTATATTGCTCATAGACAGAACTAGCATGCAAACCCGCAAATATTTTCCAATATTTTCATGCCAGAAGAGCAATTGATTTTATTGTAATTTAGCTGATGTTGCTCATATCCGAGCTTAGAACATTGTACTTTTGAGTTCATTGTCATCATCATCATTGTCATCATCATCCACCATTAACTTGTGATTTGCAATAGATAAATGGTAAGATTTTACTGTATTCGCACACACTAATGGAAAATGTCAACCTTTTATTTCTTATTGCCATCTTTGTTTTTTAGAAATACTGTATGAGGTGTACTAGATTTTGTCTATGGCCTCATTGTTTTATACGTAGGACTCGATCATATTTATCAGTAACAAAAGGTGTCCTAGTGATAAAAATACATTCAGTTTATTTCATGTTCACATCTGCAATGATTGCAAAAAATTGCTGTTAAGATGGTTTGTTGTATGTTAGTTCTTAAGAGTTAAGCTCCAACACCTATGTTTCAATAGCATTTATGTTCTTCAATTGCCTGCTTTATGATTAGAAGCTGAATGCATTTAAATATGACTATCCAATGTCCATTTCCTTGTTGATGACTTCACCAAATCCATTACATTAACTTGCAAGAGCACCTTAATCATTTGAACAGTATACATTATTTGGTGCTCCAGTGACATGCCAAGCTATTACAGTCCTTTTTGACACCTCAATCAAACTGATGCAGAGAATCAACCTGCATTAACCGAGAAGGGATGACTGTTCCTTGTCATAGATGTCGTGAAAATGTTAACCATGAACAGGTTGACTAGTTAAAAACATGGGCCCAGTGAAGAGGATTTTGAAATTGGAGGTCACTTTAGTGATCTCTCAAAAGGGCGGATAGTGGTGATGAGAGAGAGAGAGCATCTGAGAAAAACCAAAAAATCTTCTCTATCAGAAAGGCAGGAATGATCTGTAACACCAAAACAACCAATGTCTTCTCTGACCAAGACATGCAGAGTGATGTTGAAGGAGAAGGCTACCCAACTTCAAAGAGGAGGAATGTGACTCCAATAACCGTGTGAGCAGATGAATTAAAGGATGAGAGGATATGGGAGGAACAATGGCAGTCTTTAATATATTTTTATGTATGTAGTGCATCCAGTGATCCTCTTCCATACACAATGATATCTTCCTGAGTAAGTTGAAATCCAATCACAATTCTTAACTATCTTCTATTTATGGATTAAAAATCTAATCTAAGTATCTAAAAGCTATTATAACATCCTATATGCATAACCCCTTACAGTTTCCTGCAAGAGAACCCTAATCAGTGGAATAGTATGCTAAATACTTCGGTACTGCAGTGACAACCAAACCAACATAAGCTTTCCTTTGTCACAAGGCTCACCGACTCAAATGGTGTTATATGTTCTTGGGTTTTGCCTGTTCTCGTCGTCCTCATCATAGCTACCAATCCCTTCCATTCGGGGGCTACTTGTCTGTTCTCATATGTCAATATTTGGAAGATGCACATGATAGGTAATTTCCGTTTGTAAATGGTTCTGTACTTCTCTTTATATGGTAGCAGTATGACTACCATAAACCCTTTTCAGCATTGCTAAGTGCTTGCTAGAATGTGATAAAAATTTGAGAAATTGCTTAAATGGAAACCTCTGCAATTGACTATGTTAATCATAAAATGCTACAGGTTTAGTCACAGTTCAATGTAAGAAGATATAATTAAGAACACATGAGAAAAGAAATAGTTGCGAGAATGTGCCCCACAATTCTCTAGTTTAGGGGTATATTGGCCAATACGATGTGCATGTTACCTCTTTCTGCTACAGGGTCCAGCATATTTTATGCTATCAAATTTTTGCCTAAAAGACAGCCACTCAAGGTTATGATTCAAAGGGGTTTTATCCAATATTCATCTTGATTCTCTTCTCTATACCTCGTCAGTGAACCTCCTTCCAACATTCACTTTGATGTGAAGCCTACTCCTCCTGGTACCTTTAAGAGGATCTTGGTCTGAATGTTCAAAATTAAATTTCTGAGAGATGGTCATTTGATCCTTTCCTAGTCTATGGTTTCATTTGTTGGGTTTTTTCAGTTCCAAACCATCTGTGTGTATTCTTTCTCCTAATAATAAATCAGTAACCATTCTTAATTTAGGCAATTCAAACCATCCATAGTAGTAATTTGATGTAACATTTCTTCCGTGATTCAGCAGTAGCTTGTTGTTCCCTGTTCCATGGAGCTGAGGTTCAAAATATGGAATAATCAAGTCTTTCCAGAACTCTTACCACCCAGTCAATTCTGCTGTCCTTGGTCCCTCTTTCACCTTCAAGACCACATATTGTCAGTGACTCTTGGCTTATCAATGCATATTCCCATGTAAGATAACGATCAACCAAAAATTGAAGGTAAGATGAGTTACTATGTGGTTGCCCATCGAGAATCATTTGAATAGATTCTTCTCCTCAGGGTTCTTGTATAATTTTGCCATAACCTTTCACCTTAAGTGAAAAGAGCATGGTTTTAATGGATGTATTCTTTGAAGAACTCTAAATCTGAAATTTCTAATGAATCTCACTAGTGGCCCATTAATGAAAATCTGTCAATAGCAAATGAAAAAGGAAAAAAAAAAAAATCTAACAACTGTAAAAATAGATTCATAATTGCACTATTCATCTTCAAAGCCAAGCCACTTTTACTTTGCAAACTGGTAATGTCCCACTTCTTCTTGCATCCACCGATTCATTGGCTAAAAGAATCAGAATGAACCTTTCCAAAAAAAAAAAAAAAAGAGAATCAGAATGAGGGTTTGTGTTTCTTACAATTTTGTTCCTCTGGAAGTGCAAATAATTCTATGCATCTACAGATATCTTCAACATATATCTTCACAATGACTATTGAATACTTGGGTAGGCTGGATCACGAGACTGCATTGCATGGCTTGTATCATGCACAATAATCTTAGCTCAGTTGTATGTTTTAATAACGTAGTTTGTACCTATTGGTTCTCTTTTACCTGTTTGAAGACCTTGTGAAGTAGCCATTTTTATGTCCTAGTGATGATGATTTCTCTTTCCCATCATTGTCTTCGTTTCATGTATTTCTATACTGATGGCATCAGGTGTTGAGATAGGGAATTACAAAATCACAGAATAACTTGTCTCTCTTGGAATAAACCTTCGCTTTTGATGACTAGATCATAGGGTTCAATGAAATAAGGCTTCATGAATGAAATGCCCGCCACCCAAAATCCACGTCACTCAAATTTGATTTCTCCAGAAATCTTCAATTTCATGTTCTCACTTGTAAGCAACACATATTTTCAGATGACACCTAATCCAAACCTGGTTTTTCACTTTTCTGAGCTGCCATGGATTGTCCTGGGCAGATTAAATGAATGGCAATGTGGAGCTGTTTTGCGAGTAAAAACTTGTGTGATCATAATTTTAGAGACAGAGATAACCGGCTCTACTTCCCATATTCCTGGCTGGTATGGGTCTTCTGCTAGTTTGACCATAGTTCTAGAGGCAGAGATATCCGACTCTATCTAGAATCTTGATCAAAATAAAAATGTTCATTGATTATTTACAAGAGAGAGGATAAAACTCAAATGATGACGATTGTTCACAAAAAATGGGTTTCATTTCAACCCGTCTATTGACCATAGAGGCCTCATCTGTCTTCCTCGACAAACTTTTGTTGCAACTCAAGACTATATTTAAAACTTAGAAGGTTTGACTTGCCTGAATCAACTCAATCGATTTGGAATAATAGCATGACTCGATTTGATTAGATTTTGGACTGGCCCGTGATCTGTCCTAGTAGAATGTTAGAAATGAATCTCACCACTCCATAATCTGACTAAGGTGAGTCTTATATTTATAGAATATGACACCCATGGTTATTTCATAGCTACATTAACTACAAATTAGTTTCTTACAGTTTCTTGAAAATAAAAAACTACATTGCCCCCACACAGGGTAGTTCAACTAATAGACTATCTGGCTTAGAAACTAGAGGTCCCATGTTTGAATCCTGTATTAATTCGATGCACGTGGTTTGCAGAGATTTGTGTGTATATAGAGTTTTACCCAATACCCTCGTACACTCTGTTATAAAACAAAAACTATATACTAATCTTATCAATAAACACCCTTTCAGAGATCACCCAATATGGTTTTAGTGTTTAACATATTACCATATTACCTCATATCCTTTTGCTAGATGTCAATGCATATAGTTACCATATTGCATATTGGATTGATGGGAGTAAGAAAGAGCCGATCCTTGAAAACAATGTCAAATCAAAATAAAAAGGCCAATCCCAAATTAATGGGGTAGATTATTTAGATGACTATTATAATGATTTTATATCGGATTAGATGCAGAACTAGCCAATTCTATCAGGTATAGAATCAGGTTAGGTCTACATTATAATAGTTTTCTTAGAGAATTTATTCAGTAAAAAGGTTGTACAATATAAAGTTATACACAAGGCCCACAAGATGGAGGACCTGCTTCAGTAATCAGTATATCTCTTGAACTCAAATTGAGTCCAGATTTGGGTCACATAAATCTTAACCGGCTCGCTGAGTTCAATTTTCTTCAAACCCTTCACCTCCCACTTTACTAGTCAATGCAAGTCCTTGACAAACATATTTTAGTTAAAAAAACATATCATTTTTAACAGCCAAAAATTTCAACACGAAAAGTATATCCTAAATAATTAAAAATATGAAAAAAAATCAATAGAAAGAAACACTTGATATAAAATTCACAATTCTCTAGTGTCACATAATAAATCGTATGTTCTATTATAATCCGTGAAAATTTTGAATTTCATATTTTTTTTTAAAATCACATAAACTCTACAAATGTTCCTAAAAACTATATCATATTAAGAGCTATTCATTTAATTTCATCAATATTTCTATGTCATTTCACTATTTTTTTTTTCACAAGAAAACTCAAAATAAAAATTATCTTATTAAACCCAAAATTTATGAATTTTATGAAAAACTTGAAAAATCACACAAACTGACAAACACCCTACAAATGATATCAATCACATTTAAAGCATCTACATTCAATTCCACGAACACTCAATATCATTTTCTTAAATTCTTATTACAAAAAACCTTCAAATCAAGATTATCTCGAGCACCTCTTGTGTTGCACTCCCTTTTGAAAGGACTTAAAAAAAAATTATCTCAAGAGCAAAATATTTAAAAAATGATGAAAATAACTCAAAATGAAAAAAATGTTGAAATGGACAAATACCTTTCATACTTGAAAAACTTGCTTCTAAACCTTCTTAAAATAACACCCAATTCAAAATCGATCAAAATGGCCATTTCTTTTGAGAAAATTAAAAAATTATAAATGACGAATACTATACCCGTATACCATATTGCAGGGGTCAAGATATCGGCAATATATATTGCTATATCGACTAATACTGAATTTTAAATCCCCGACGTATTGTATTGTCCAATACAGGCCAACAAGATGGCCGTTTAGCAACCCATATTGGTTGTTTTTAAAATTGTATGGATAAATATGATACACATTGAACGACATGATGTATTGACATATTTAAAATGAATATATATTGGCAGACATTTTCTACCCTTGCCGACCCCAAACCCTCTATCTCTGTCCTATGCATGCTTATACCTCAATTTTGCGAACTGTTTTCTAAGGGCAAGACTACCTATTTGAGACCTGAAACATTTATGATTATAACAGCAAGTATTTATAAACTATGCTATACTCTTATTTGGAGCCGCAACTGCCTGCTGCAAATCCACATCCTCCTATTGCTTGAATATTCAGTCCGATATCATCATGGGTGGATTATAATTTAAAGAAAAATTGGATTGAAGCATTTGTGCACAGTAGGTTGCTTTTGGATCTTTTGAAGAACTTTCCATGAGATATCTTCTGCTCCATTGACTACTTGGGTGAATCGGATGTATATTCTGGTTAACAATGCCAAGACATGGTGCTTTCTTGCCTTGATGAAAGCCGTAAACCAAATCATACTCCAAAATTCTTAAAAAAGAAGAAATGAAAAGAATTCAGCTATAAATGATAAAGCATAAGAAGATTTAAGCATTTTATGGTAACTACTTGAAAGATTAGTGTCAGAGACACATTTGGCCCGAAGAAAAAATAAACATGTCATCATGGGCAGGATGATAACTTAGGTGGATTTGGTTTCAAGATGGACGATGGATGGCTTTCATATTTGAGAGGAGAGAATATGCCCAATTGATTATATGGGTGCATCAGGCTTCAGCTGTGTCATTGGAGGGTAAACCAGAGATTGATAACTGCATAGGATTCTTCCCAGTTCCTGTTTCTCATAAATATAACCATTGATTACTAATACTGATGGATATTTAGAAAACTAAGCAGTAACAATGAGGCACTTGAGTACATAGACCTTTCTAAATATAAAAATTGATTGCGAATAGGGATACATCCAAATGCAGACATAATCAGAAAAATGCAAGGATATCAATGAAATCTAGATTCTACAGAAATCAAAGCAGGAAAACCTTTGGTATTTTCAGCAATGAAATATCTCAGCTCTTGAAATCGGAGTGGTTCATTTCCCCAAGAAGTCCATCCAGCCATCAATTCTCTAGCAAAAAGTTCAATGCACCTAGCAGGCTTGGGTCCTGGTACATAATCCAATAGCAACTCTAACAAGGTCAAGGAGAGAAAAAGACGTTTCACGGTGGAGATTGTATGAACACATCAACAGAACAGTATAAAGGAAATTTTACTATTGACATATAACACCAACTTTATAAGAATTCTCTTCTATCTAACAAATAAAAGAATTCATACTGGCTACCTGCAGATGCATACACCCCCATCATCAGTGGTGAAGCAGCCAAACTATGAAGACCTGATAATGCTTAGTTCAACACGACTTATAGCTTAAAATTAACAACATCCAACTGCAATTTAATGTGAACAAACCATGAGCAATATCAAGGTTGGTATTTTCAAAGACATAACCTTATCAATTCTCTATTCAATACTTGTATTATACTGGTACCAGACGCATTTTAAAAAAGGTCACCATCTTCTTCTACTTTTTCAAAGATACTTTAATTATACATGTATCTTTTGTAAGGTCTTAATTGATATATGAGATTTGCGAATGATTTTGTGTATCTATGAGATTAGTCTCACCTCCAATGTCCCATGTTATAAATATATATATATATATATTCAACTACCTAAGCTTTTATCTAGTCTCTTCTTTTTATATCATATAAATTCATAATTTAAACAATTTCTTCTTCTTATGATAGTTGGTGTGCTTCTAAACATTAAACATTTAGGAAAAGTTTAAAAGATGAAAGTTTTTGTAAATATTTCATTATATTTTTCTTTGTTCCTAGAATATATTATAAAACCTTGCTTTAAAAATAGTTTTTTGAAGTTAGTTTTCTTTCAAAAAATTTGGTAAAAACATAATTAAATTGAAAACATAGTTTTAAGCCTATTTCAATTTAACTTTTAAAAATATAGAAAAAAATTAAGTAAATCTGTTATTTTTTAAGAAAAAAATTGAACTGGGTTTTAGGTATAAAAGTCTAAAAATTGGGTTTGTGGTCCCTTACAAATCTTAATTTTAAAACCCTTTTTCATAAAGAATCCATCTCTTCAAATGACTAACATATTTTAGCTAAAAGGAACCACTTTCACTCCACTTTGTTTCCGAAGCCTAAACCCCCATTTTCAATTAGGAGGTTCACATCTTTCCACTTCACAGGATATATTTTCCTTTTTTAATGGATTGAATTTTGTTGCTCAGTTCGACCCTAATATGGCCCAAGAACCTGACCTAATCTGATTTAAAACTTGAATTTAGATTGATTTAGGATTTTTTTAATAAATACCCAAATCAATATATTTCATTTTAAAAAAAAAAAAAATTCTCACACTTTTAATGACTAGAAAAATAAAAAATAAACAAAATTATTCTTTTCTAATAGAAATAATATTTTCATACATTTAATATTCAAGAAAAAAAATAAAATACATAAAACAGTAATTATTGAACATAATTATTATTAAATCATAATAAAAAAGTATTCATAAAAAATTAAGGCCAATGTGTATTAAGTCGAATTGGGTAAATCAATTTTCTAAAGGTCAAACTCAACTCGACCAAATTTTAAATTACGTTTGTATTCCCTCAACCCAATCCAACCCACCCCTAGTATAAAGAATTGCTTAATCCTTCAGGTCGGGTCATACAAGTTGCATCAAAATCTGACACAAGTTTCACCCGTGCAAAAAATTTGCTAAATCAATATAGGATAAAATAGTACTCCCTCAGTTCCATTTTAGTTGTTTGATTTGAAACATTTATATTTTTTAAGGAACTCTCTATATAAGGCTAGCACTATATGTGATCTTATCCATTTTCAACACAGTTTATACTATTCCAATATAAATGAGACAACTATTTTGAGACAATTCCAAAATCCATTTAGGACAACTAATTTGGGATTTTTGAGGGAGTATAATTCTAGAGTAATTTTATAATTTTTTAAATTATAACACATAAATTGGTATTAATAATGTGCTACAAATTATCATTTATCATTTTAACGTAAACTAGATGTTGGAAGGTGGAACCCTATGTATTGCACCCAAATCTGATTAGATGTAATTTGGTGTGGGTCCCACATTTATCTTATTTAATATTGAGATTGTAAAGATTTTATAAATATCTAAGGAAGATAAAAAAAAGGTGCACCATTCTGACACCCCTTTTTCTGCCAAGGAACACCCCTTTTCAAATTTTATGTGGAAATTACCGTTTTACCCTTTCGCTAAAAATAATTCGAACGATTATTTAGTACAATTTTCAGATCCTTCGAACATCGAATCGTTCGACCAATGATGCTACAGCAAAATCTATTTAAAATTTAAACAGTAATTTTTTTTTTAAAATTTTAAAGTTATTTTTTAAGCACTGTGTAGTTTCAAAATTTCTCAAATTAAATATCCGAACTAATTACGATAGCCTGATAAAAATACTTTAACAATTCAAGGTCTTTTGACACTCCTAAATGCTTAAAATACAGTATTTTATAAATAAGGGTATCCTTGGCTGTGCAGAAAATACATTTACGAGTGTCAAAAGACCTTAAACTCTTAAAGTATTTTTATCAGGTTATCGTAATTAGTCTGCATATTCAATTTGAGAAATTTTGGAAATACACAGTGCTTAAAAATAATTGTCTATGTTGTCGATATCTCTTTTAAAACTTTAAAGTTATTTTTGTCAAATTTATATAATTGTCTATGTTGCCGATATTCATATAATGTTTTAAGTGTTATCAAAAGGTGATTTTATAGAAATATTTTTATATTTAAAATTTCTTATTTTAAAAATTTTAATCTTTAAGTGACTGCTAAAAAATTGATCTAAACTAAATGATTAGTATTTTTTGAATTTTTTTTAAATTTAAAGAATTTACTTTTCAAATGCCCTAATGAAATTGACTATTTCTCTTTTTTTTTTAAAAAAAAATTCATTTATTTCGGAGATTTTAAATGAATTGAAAATTCAAAATCCTCCCGTTGGAGATGTAACGCCATCTCTCCCTTCTCTGTCCGCTGCGCTCCGAGTATCGGCCGATCTGGTTGAGCCTGATCGGTTCGAGATTGGGGTTATGGCTGACCCCTTTTTGCTCGTCGACTGTTCGAGGTTTCCTCCGATCTGCAAAACCCAACGCCTCCAACCTTGGAACAGCGATCTGGTATGTAGATCTGCTGTCGGTAAGCGGCAGAGTGAGAGCAGAGGGAGGCGGCTCTCGAAGAGCAGCAGAGGCTGCTGTAGGCTGCAGCGAATGGCTGCTGCAAATCGTCGGATCGGTAGCCGACAATCGGAAAGAGGGAGATCCCAGATCTGCTTGCGGTGAAACCAGTCCAGATCCGTGGAATCCAAAGAACGGGGGCAGCCGGTCGCTCCAAAGAACGGGCATGGTCGGATCTGCAACAAGGAACAACTGGAGACCAGTCCAGATCCGTGTAATCCGGCGAGCAGCAGAGGACCAGGCGGGAGCAAATCTGGGTGAACCCGATGCACAAATAGAGTGGCTGGCGGATGGTGCTGTTCGTTTTTACCCCTTGCAAATCTGGGTTTCTTCTTCCCCCTTCTTCTCCGGTCAGATCCGGCGATGGTGTCAGGTGAAAAATCCCCTTTGAAATCACCGAAGAAAAAAAACAATGCATGAAAATAAAAAGAACTCAGATCTGCGCCTTTCTATTTCATCCGTGTCTTCCTTTTTTTTTTTTTTTTTCTCAATCCCTGATCTTTCTGGTTTCACTTCGAAACCCTGTCTCAAGATCTATGAAATGGATATGGTTGCAGCGATGAAACCCCAAAAATCTGGGTTTCTGCTGCTTTTCTTACTGCCGCCTGCATCCCTGCGTCTGCCTGTGGACAAAGGACATGCTAGAGCAGAGAAGGACGAAACATATGGCCCAGATGAAGGTCTTCTACAGGCTTCTTTATGATAATATAGAAATACAACATTTGAAGGCCACATGCCTTTTCAATTGAAAAAGGGTGTGACGAGACGAAACCCCACCCCCCCCCCCCCCGGGAAGAGAACAGAGGGTGGGGGGTTCAATTGTTCAGTAGCCTTGTGGGCAGAACTTTTGTGATTGGGTCCCAGATGAGAAGGATGCTTCTTTTTGGTGAGTGGGACACTCTGCATGGGGAGGATTGGGTTGTTCTGAGTGGTTGTGGGGTGCTGATATACAATAGTCTTATGTGTAAAAACATTACCTTTGAAAAAGGAAAAAGACACTCCGTTTCAAAATGAAAAATGAAAAAAAATTAGGATATGCAGTTTACTTGATTGGATGATTGTATCACTCTGTCAGTAGTTTTGCTTTCTTTCTTTATTATGAAATGAAGTATTTGCTTTTTTTCTTCAATTGTATTTCTGGATCAGTACGAATAAGATGATTGGATGGGTTTCTATTTGATTCTCTAAATAACCAATGAAGTTGCAGTTTGTGGCATATGAAGTTCCTCCAAAACAGTTTCTTTTGTATTTTGATTAACTGGCAGAATTTCAATAACATTTATCTATTTATTCTACGCAGGCAAGAAATAATGCACGTGTCTTGCTATCTGGCTCATTGGATTTGTTTAGCAACAGGTATCCATTAATCTTCTGATTCATTTTATTTTATTTTTCTCAAAATTTTGTTCATACATTTATAACAATACTCACTGTTTAGGCTATTCAGATCAGCTGTGCAGAAGGCTGGAACATCAATTAAGTGAGTGGAATTTCATCATGTCTTCTCTGTCTGTAGGTCTTTAGTTACATGCTTGTTTGGCTGTTGAAAGTTCCTGTACACTATATGTAAATGGTTTTAAAAACTTTGGTCTCTATACCAAGGGATCAATTTGAAGGTGAAATGAAGTAGTAAGAAAAGGTATGCTACATTATGGAGTTATGGAGATATGGCTTTTTATTGGTTTGAGTGGAAGTATAACTTGAACATGCGAACCCCAAACAAATGAGATAAGACTTCAATTACATTACTATTATACTGATGGTCATGATGACTCTTAGAGTTAATTAATTTATGCAATTATGAGTTTTCTGTAGGATGTGCTCTTTGTATGCTTACCTGCAATTGTCATTTTCTGCGAGCGTTACCAAAGATGGTGCCATTGTGCCTGTAATATGTATTTGAGCTTAGTAATATATTGTTACGTTCTCGGAATTACATGATTAGTGTTCTCTCATCCTCGTCATTAAAACCTGTCGCATCATGATTTACGTTTTGTGTTGCCCCACCTAATTTGTGTTTGTGTGCGATTTGTTTAGGGAATCACTTGTTTTTTTTGGTGTTCATGAAAAAAAATTGAATTACACACCTTCATTGCATTTTTTTCTTCCTTTTCTTTCCTGAGCTTTTTGGACGTTCTTGAAATGCTTGTTCTTGGCCAAGACAAGAAATTAAAGGGATTCTAACTTGCATTTGCAGGCATGAGAAATCTGGTAATAAACAGTTTGTAACTGAACTAAGCAAATGGGTCTTCCATGAAAGAGGCCATCTTAAGGTGAGCCATTTTGACTCGCAATTTTATTTTGAAGCTCATTTTGTTTTCAAAGAAGAAAGCATTCCAGCAATTTGTTCAAATGACTGGAACCAGTGCTACTAAAAATAGAAAACCCTTCTCCTCCTTCATTTTATTTTTCTTCTTTTTGGCTATCTTTATATATTGCAGTAGCAGTAACACACCATTCTTTGTGTAGGCCATTAACATCAAGCACCATAAAGCTGGTGAAACAACTGAACCATCCATGTACAGAATCAACGATGATTTGGTAACTGCTTCTGACTAAGTTATGAATTTATGCACCAAGCAGTCTATAAAATGGGAGTGAACAATCAGTTTGAGGGTAATGTGGTAGGGATAAGCCATTTTAATATAAAAAGTGTCAGGAACCTTCTGACATCTTACATTTGCTCTTCAGCGTGCCCAACAATGCCAATTCTAACTACTTTCTCAGTCTGAAATTTTACTAAAATTGAACTGTGGAAAAGAAATGGGGGAGGGGGAGAGGAGATCAAGACAGGGAGTGATTTTAGAAAAGAAAGATGTATCCATCAAAGCATGGATAGATAGAAAGAGATGGTCTACTTCAATCAAGTTAATTATGGGTGATCACTTTCTTCTACCACCACTAATTTTAAGCTTGGTCATCTCCATCTATGAATGGACCTTTTCATCTCCCTCCTTTCCTTGACTAATGATGGCCCAAACTATTTTTGATCCTGGGGGAGGGAGAGAGAGATCTTATTAGTATTATTATTGTTGTTATTTTTTAAATTGTTTGTTAACAGTAGCATGCTTCTGTTGCTTATGGCTTAAGTCTTACTGTAGGAATACTCAGTTGAGATCTATGAGTGGTCTGGAACAAACTGGCAACCATATATAGCTGATGATGTTCAAGTTCAGTTCTACATGATGAGCCCCTATGTGTTGAAAACCTTATCCAATGACCATAAGGTATTTCATCCCAAACACTTGCATTTCTCCGTGAATGTGCACTTCTGTCCATGATCTCTTCCTATTAACTGGTTTGTGTGATTATGCTGTTGCTGGGCCTGTGCTATACTTCTTTCCGGGTTCCAGATGTTTATGGTGTTTTCCAGTTCAAGGTTGAGTACCAAAGGCTGGGATATACAACATTATCTCTTTCAAAGCAGGTACTTTTTTATTCACTCAATTTTGTTCAAGACGTGTGCTAAATGATAATGTTGCTAATAAAGAAGACTTGCAATCAGTTTTGAAATTTATGAATTCGGCTTACTCAAGTCAATGGGAGATATTTTGTTAGGGCCTATTTGGTAGAATTCTTCTCAAGAATTTTTAGAAATTTGAATTATAGAATTTTGACTATCAAAGTTTTCTTTTAGGTTCATTTTATAATTGGATATTGGGATTTTAAAATTATAATAATTATAGAAATTTGAAAATTGTGTTGGATCTTTTAGGTTTAGGGTTTTAGGGCTTTCGGATTTTAAGGGTTTAGGGTTTTAGGGTTTTATGATTTTAGGGTTTTAGGGGTTTAGGATTTTACTGTTTGGGGTTTAGGGTTTTAGGATTTTTGGGTTTAGGGTTTATCTTTTTATGGTTTTTGGATTTTAGAATTTAGTGTTTAGGGTTTTCTGGTTAGAGCGTTGAGAGTTTTAGGGTTTATAGTTTTAGGGGTATATAGTTTTAGGGTTTTAGGTTTTAGGATTTTAGTGTTTAGGGTTTAGGTGGGTTTTAGTTTTTAGGGTTTGAGGGTTTTAGGGTTTAGTGTTTTAGAGTTTTAGGGTTTTAGAGGGTTAGGGTTTAGGGGTTTAGGTTTTTGGGTTTTATGGTTTTAAGGTTTAGGGTTTTATGGTTTTCGTTTTAGGGTTTTAGGGGTTTAGTTTTAGGGTTTAGGTTTAGGGTTAAGGGTTAAGGGTTTTAGGGTTTAGGGTTTTGCATTTTTGGATTTTAGGGTTTTAGGGTTTTAGGGTTTTGGGTTTAGGGTTTTAGGGTTAAGAGTTTAGGGTTTTATGGTTTTTGGATTTATGGTTTAGGGTTTTAGATTTTGAGGGTATCACGATTAGGGTTTAGGGTTTTAGGTTTTGAGGGTATCACGATTAGGGTTTAGGGTTTTTGTGTTTTTGGGTTGTAGGGTTTAGGGCTAAGGATTTAGGGTTTAGGATTTTAGGGTTTTAGGGCTTTAGGGTTTAGAGTTTATGGTTTATGGTTTAAGGTTTAGAGTTTTAGGGTTGCAAGGTTTTAGGTTTTACGGTTTTAGGGCTAGGGTTTTAGGGTTTAGGGTTTTTGGGTTAAAAGTCTTGGGTTTAGGGTTTAGGGTTTCAGTGTTTTAGGGTTTAGGGTTTTAGTGTTTTATTGTTTAGGGTTTAGGTTTTTAGGGTTGTATGGTTTAGGGTTTTACGGTTCTAGGTTTTTAGGGTTTTAGGGTTTAGGATTTTTGGTTTTATGGTTTTAGGGTTTAGGATTTTAGGGTCAGAGGGTTAAGGGTTTTAGGGTTGAGGGTATTAGGGTTTGAGGGCTTAGTGTTTTAAGGTTCGGGTTTTGGGGTTTAGGGTTTTAGTGTTTCTGTTTATGGTTTTAGGGTTTTAGTGTTTTGGTGCTTAGGGTTTTAGGGTTTAGGGTTTTAGGGATTTAGTGTTTTAGGGTTTAGGGTTTGTTTTAGGGCTTTAGGGTTTAGGGTTTTAGAGCTTTATTGTTTTGGGGTTTAAGGTTTAGGGTTTTAGGGATTTATCAGTTTACGGGTTTAGGTTTATGGTTTTAGGGGTATAGGCTTTTAGGGTTCAGGGATGAGGCTTTTGGGTTTAGGATTTAGTGTTTAGGGTTTTAGGGTTTTGGGTTTGGATTTAGGGTTTAGGGTTTTAGGGTTTTAGTGTTTGAGGGTTTTAGGGATTTAGGGGTTCACGTTTTAGGGTTTTAGGGTTAGGGTTTTAGGGTTTAGTATTTTAGGATATAGGGTTTATAGTTTTAGGCTTTTAGGGTTTAGGCTTTAGTGTTTTAAGGTTTATGGTTTCAGGGTTTAGGCATTCAGGGTTTTAGGGTTTCTATCCCCAAATTTTTTTTTTTTTGGTTCATAATTGGAGATGGGCATTTGAGACTTCGGCAAATTTTAATTTGTGGACGGATGTATTAAGGTCTTTTTTCAATCATAAAAGTTTCAATGCCCAATGTTTTTAGGTTCATTGGTTTGGGAAGGGCATTCGAGATATTGGCAATGTTTAAGTCTCGAATCGGCGTTGGACGAACGGACAGTGAACAGTCGTGGATGAACGTAATTTGGAGGTTATTGTAACGTAGAAGTTTTAATGCCCAATTTTGTTTAGGTTCATTGGTTGGAGATGTGCATATTTTAATTTACGGAGTGGCGTAGTAAAGAATTTTTGGTATTACAAAAGTTTCAATCTCCAATCTTTTTTTATGTTCGTTGGTTGGAGATGGAGCATAGAGCATGGTGACACAGAGGCACTAGGGTCGCGTAAGTGAATGAGGGGTAGAGGTGAGACATGAATGTAATACCTCTCCCCACTTGGACCCACAACATGCCATTATAGCACGGGGTTGGTGCCAGGAATGAAGGTATAACTACGGGTGATCTGATCTCCAAGGGAGGAGCACGTAGGCAGCTGATAATTCAGTTCGATCACAACGAGGGTCCAATAAGTCCTAGGATTCGTGGGAGTCTCTCTTGGTCTCGGTGAAGACTCAGGATCCCCAATTTTGTTGGATCGCTCTGTCGTGAGCATCGATCCCGCATCAGGTTGGGGATAGGCTTTTGAAACAATGACAGTTGGTTAGAGATGGGGCATGGAGCATGGTGACATAGAGGCACTAGGGTCGGGTATGTGCATAAGGGGTAGAGATGAGACATGAATGTGTAATACGCCCCCCCACTTGGACCCACAACATGTCATTATGTGTAGCACGGGGTCGGTGCCATGTATGAAGGTAGAACAACGCGTGATCTGATCTCCGAGGGAGGAGTACTTAGGCTGATAATTCAGTTCGATCACACCGAGGGTCCAATAAATCCTAGGATTCGTCGGAGTCTCATGGTCTTGGTGAAGACTCAGGATCCCCAATTTTGTTGGATCGCTCCGTCGTGGGCATTGATCCCGCATCAGGTTGGGGATGGCCTTTTGAAACAATGGTAGTTGGTTTGAGATGGGCCATAAAGCATGGTGACATAGAGCCACTAGGGTCAGGTATGTGCATGACGGGTAGACATGACACATGAATTTAATACCTCCCCCACTTGGACCCACAACATGTCATTATGTGTAACACGGGGTTGGTGCCATGTATGAAGGTAGAACTACGTGTGATCTGATCTCCAAGGGAGTAGTACGTAGGCAGCTGATAATTCAGTTCGATCACACTGAGGGTCCAATAAGTTCTAGGATTCGTGGGAGTCTCTCTTGGTCTCGGTGAAGACTCGGGATCCCAAATTTTGTTAGATCGCTCCGTCGTGAGCATCGATCCCGCATCAGGTTGGGGATGGGCATTTGAAACAATGACAGTTTTTAAATCGCAGATAGGCGTAGTTAGTTGTTTCCTTTAACATCGAAGTTTCAATGTCCAATTTTGTTTATGTTCATTGGTTTGATATGGGCATTTGAATCATTGACAATTTTTAAGTCGCGGATGGGTGTTGTGTCGAGTTTCCTGTAGAATAGAAATTTCAAAGCCCAAATTTGTTTAGGTTCTTTTGTTACGGATGGGCATTTAAAACATTAGTAACGTTTAAGTCGCTGACGAGCGTAGTAATAAGTTTTCGATGACATAGATGTTTCAATTCCCAATTTTGTTAAAGTTAATTGGTTGGGGATGGGCATTTGAGACATTGACAATCGGATGAGCGTCTTAAGCAGTTCCTGCTAACATAGAAGTTTTAATACCCAATTGTTTTTAGGTTCATTGGTTGGGATGGGGATTTGAAACATTGGCAACGTTTAAGGCGCGGATGGACGTAGTAAGGAATTTCTACTAAAATAGAAGTTTCAATGCCCAATTTTGTTAAGGTTTGGGTGAATGCGTTTGTTATGCTCAGTTTTATTTAGTTTCGTTTGTTGCAGATGGGCATTTTGAACATGGGACTAACTATTTGCTGTCAACAATTTTATATTATGACTAAGTTGATATTTAACAATATTAGATATGATGATGCATACATGCGTATATACATATATACACACATACACATACATACATGCATGCATACATACATCCATACGTTATGCGTAATGTATGTATTTATGATATCTAATGTTAAATATCGACTTAGTCACAACACAAAAATTTTGAGAACAAATGGTTAGTTTTTTGTTAAAATGTCCGTCTATAACGAATGATCCTGAATTCGACTGAGAATACCCACCGCCGTAACCCAACATGTGCAACGTTTCCTATGGATTTTAGAGAAGATTGAAATTCAAGTAACATAGAAGTTTCAATGCCCAATTTTGTTTAGGTTCATTGGTTTGGGATAGGCATTTGAAATATTGACAATGTTTAAGTCTCGGATTGGCGCAGTAAGGAGTTTCCCGTAACAGCATCAGTGGGATCGATGGTGGCGTCGGTCAGACTGTTAGTGAACATTCGCGGATGAGCGTAATTTGGAGGTTAATATAACGTAGAAGTTTCAATGCCCAATTTTATTTACGTTAATTGGTTGGAGATGGGACTTCGGGACTTCGGCATATTCTATTTCGCGGATGGGAGTTGTATGGCCTTTTCGGTATCGTACTAGTTTCAATCCCCAATTTTTTTTTTTTTTTTGGGGCTCATAATTGGAGATGGGCATTTGAGACTTCGGCATATGTTAATTCGCGGACGGATGTATTAAGGTCTTGTTTCAATCATAAAAGTTTCAATGCCCAATGTTTTTTAGGTTCATTGGTTGGAGATGGGGCAGAGCATGGTGACAGAGGCACTAGGGTCGGGTAAGTGCATGAGGGGTAGAGGTGAGACATGAATGTAATACCTCTCCCCACTTGGACCCACAACATGCAATTATGTGTAGCACGGGGTTGGTGCCAGGAATGAAGGTAGAACTACGGGTGATCTGATCTCCAAGGGAGGAGTACGTAGGCAGCTGATATTTCAGTTCGATCACAGCGAGGGTCCAATAAGTCCTAGGAATCGTGGGAGTCTCTCCTGGTGTCGGTGAAGACTCGGGATCCCCAATTTTGTTGGATCGCTCCGTCGTGAGCATCGATCCCGCATCAGGTTGGGGATGGGCTTTTGAAACAATGGCAGCTGGTTGGAAATGGGGCATAGAGCATGGTGACATAGAGACACTAGGGTCGAGTATGTGCATAAGGGTTAGAGATGAGACATGAATGTGATACGGCCCCCCACTTGGACACACAACATGTCATTATGTGTAGCACGAGGTCGGTGCCATGTATGAAGGTAGAACTACGCGTGATCTGATTTCCGAGGGAGGAGTATTTAGGCTGATAATTTAGTTCGGTCACACCGAGGGTCCAATAAATCCTAGGATTCGTGGGAGTGTAAAGTTTTAGGGTTTTATGGTTTAGGGGTTTTAGGGTTTAGGGGCATAGGGTTTTAGGGTTTTAGGGTTCAGGGTTTTATGGTTTTAGGGGTTTAGGGTTTAGAGTTTTAGGGTTTTAGGGGTTTAGGGTTTTGTGGTTTGGGGTTTGGGGTTTTGGGGTTTTGGGGTTTAGGGGTTTAGGATGTAAGGTTTAGGATTTAGGGTTTTAGGGTTTGGTGTTTAGGGTGTAGGATTTAGGGTTTTAGGGGTGTTAGGATTTTAGGGTTTAGGGGTTAGGATTTAGGGGTTTAGGGTTTAGAGTTTAGGATTTAAGGTTTATGGTTTTAAGGCTTTAGGGGTTAAGGTTTTAGGATTTTAGGGTTTAGGGTTTAGGGTTTTAGGGATATATAGTTTTAGGGTTAGAGGGTTGAGGATTTTAGGGGTATATAGTTTTAGGGTTTTAGGGTTTTAGGAGTTTAGGGTTTTAGGCTTTAGGGTTTAGGGTTTTAGTTTTTAGGGTTTTAAGGTTTAGAGTTTTAGGGTTTTCGTGTTTGGGGTTTAGGTTTTAGGGGTATAGGGTTTGAGGGTTGAGGGTTTTAGGGGTATAGGGTTTAGGTTTAGGACTTTAGGGTTTAGGATTTTAGGGTTTAGGGTTTAGGGTTTTAGTTTTTAGGGATTTTGGTTTTATGGTTTTATGGTTTTAGGGCTTAGGGTTTTAGGGTTTAGGATTTTAGGGTTTAGGGTTTTTGGGTTTAGTGTTTTATGGTTTAGTGTTTTAGGGTTTGAGGGTTTTTGGGGTATAGGGTTTAGGGGTTGAGGTTTTAGGGTTTAGGGGTTGAGGGTTTTAGGATTTTAGGGTTTGAGGGGAAAGCATTTTAGGGTTTGAGGGTTTTAGGGTTTAGGTTTAAGGTTTTAGGTTTTAGGGTTTTGGTTTTAGGGTTTTTGGTTTTATGGTTTAGGGTTTAGTGTTTAGTGTCGTTACGTCCCGCTCTCTATCACTCTTCTATTTATATAAAAAAAAAAAAAGACTCCGATTTTCAGAAAGCCAGTGAAAAAGGGCGGGGTGTTACCGTTGGTATCAGAGCGAAACGGGAAGGTTGAATCTTTCGAAGTAAGATTAAGACGATTTCATGTCTCACTGACAGATAAGAATCCCAACTGACAGACTCTTCGGAGTCCGCTGCACGGGGGCCGGATTAATTTACTTCGTTAGACTCAGACTGAAACATTCAATCTGAGAGCAACAAGGAATGATAGCAAAGGAAGTACGGTCATAATAATTGGATTTATCAAACATAGCAAATTAGGAGATACTTCCCCGATATCCCCAAATTGAGAAACAAACAATTGAAACTTAGGAAGTTTCCCCAAAAAACAAAGAAATGCAAAGAATGCTGATTTGGCAATTTTCCCCAAACAAGAGATATTATATGATACATAGGAAGGTTCCCCAAACAAGAGACATTATGTGATATATAGGGAAATTCCCCAAAACAAAGATTAGTTTGATTAGAACTGCGTTTTGTCATTGATATGCTTCTGTTTAGAGATTTAGTGTTTTAGGGTTTTGGGTTTAGGTTTTGTTTTAGGGCTTTAGGGTTTTAGAGCTTTAGTGTTTTGGGGTTTAAGGCTTACGGTTTTAGGGATTTATGGGTTTACGGGTTTAGGTTTATGGTTTTAGGGGTATAGGGTTTTAGGCTTCAGGGATAGGCTTTTGGGTTTAGGATTTAGTGTTTAGGGTTTTGGGTTTTAGGGTTTTAGTGTTTGAGGGTTTAAGGTTTAGGGATTTAGGGGTTTACGGTTTTAGGGTTTTGGGGTTAAGACTTTAGGGTTGTAGGGTTTTAGGCTTTAGTATTTTAGGATATAGGGTTTACAGTTTTAGGCTTTTAGGGTTTAGGGTTTGGTGTTTTAAGGTTTATGGTTTCAGGGTTTAGGCATTCAGGGTTTCAGGGTTTCTATCCCCAATTTTTTTTTTTGGTTCATAATTAGAGATGGGCGTTTAAAACTTCGACAAATTTTAATTTGCGGACGGATGTATTAAGGTATTTTTTCAATTACAAAAGTTTCAATGTCCAATGTTTTTTAGGTTCATTGGTTTGGGAAGGGCATTCGAGATATTGGCAATGTTTAAGTCTCGAATTGGCGTCGGACAAACGGACAGTGAACAGTCGCGGATGAACGTAATGTGGAGGTTACTATAACGTAGAAGTTTTAATGCCCAATTTTGTTTAGGTTCATTGGTTGGAGATGTGCATATTTTAATTTATGGAGTGGCGTAGTAAGGAATTTTTGATATTACAAAAGTTTCAATTTCCAATCTTTTTTTAGGTTCGTTGGTTGGAGATGGGGGCATAGAGCATGGTGACACAGAGGCACTAGGGTCGGCTAAGTGAATGAGGGGTAGAGGTGAGACATGAATGTAATACCTCTCCCCACTTGGACCCACAACATGCCATTATAGCACGGGGTTGGTGCCAGGAATGAAGGTATAACTACGGGTGATCTGATCTCCAAGGGAGGAGCACGTAGGCAGCTGATAATTCAGTTCGATCACAACGAGGGTCCAATAAGTCCTAGGATTCGTGGGAGTCTCTCTTGGTCTCGGTGAAGACTCAGGATCTCCAATTTTGTTGGATCGCTCTGTCGTGAGCATCGATCCCGCATCAGGTTGGGGATAGGCTTTTGAAACAATGACAGTTGGTTAGAGATGGGGCATGGAGCATGGTGACATAGAGGCACTAGGGTCGGGTATGTGCATAAGGGGTAGAGATGAGACATGAATGTGTAATACGGCCCCCCACTTGGACCCAGAACATGTCATTATGTGTAGCACGGGGTCGGTGCCATGTATGAAGGTAGAACAATGCGTGATCTGATCTCCGAGGGAGGAGTACTTAGGCTGATAATTCAGTTCGATCACACCGAGGGTCCAATAAATCCTAGGATTCGTCGGAGTCTCATGGTCTTGGTGAAGACTCAGGATCCCCAGTTTTGTTGGATCGCTCCGTCGTGGGCATTGATCCCGCATCAGGTTGGGGATGGCCTTTTGAAACAATGGTAGTTGGTTCGAGATGGGCCATAAAGCATGGTGACATAGAGCCACTTAGGGTCAGGTATGTGCATGAGGGGTAGACATGACACATGAATTTAATACCTCCCCCACTTGGACCCACAACATGTCATTATGTGTAGCACGGGGTTGGTGCCATGTATGAAGGTTGAATTACGTGTGATCTGATCTCTAAGGGAGGAGTACGTAGGCAGCTGATAATTCAGTTCGATCACACTGAGGATCCAATAAGTTCTAGGATTCGTGCGAGTCTCTCCTGGTCTCGGTGAAGACTCGGGATCCCAAATTTTGTTAGATTGCTCCATCGTGAGCATCGATCCCGCATCAGGTTGGGGATGGGCATTTGAAATAATGGCAGTTTTTAAATCGCAGATGGGCGTAGTTAGTTGTTTCCTTTAACATCGAGGTTTCAATGTCCAATTTTATTTATATTCATTGGTTTGATATGGGCATTTCAATCATTGACAATTTTTAAGTCGCGGATGGGTGTTGTGTCGAGTTTTCGGTAGAATAGAAATTTCAAAGCCCAAATTTGTTTAGGTTCTTTTGTTACGGATGGGCATTTAAAATATTAGTAACATTTAAGTCGCTGACGAGCGTAGTAATGAGTTTTCGATGACATAGATGTTTCAATTCCCAATTTTGTTAAAGTTAATTGGTTGGGGATGGGCATTTGAGACATTGACAATCGTATGAGCGTCTTAAGCAGTTCCTGCTAACATAGAAGTTTCAATACCCAATTGTTTTTAGGTTCATTGGTTGGGATGGGTATTTGAAACATTGGCAACGTTTAAGGCGCGGATGGACGTAGTAAGGAATTTCTACTAAAATAGAAGTTTCAATTCCCAATTTTGTTAAGGTTTGGGTTGGGCATTTGAGATATTGACAGTTTTTTAAGTCGTGGATAGGTGTAGTAAGATGTTTTCGCTATCAAAGTAGTTTTAATGCCCAATTTTGCTCAGGTTCATTGGTTGGGTATGGGTATTTGAAGCATTGGCAACGTTTATGTCACCGACAGGCGTAGTAAGAAGTTTTTGGTAACATAGAAGTTTCATTCCCCATTTTTATTTTGGTTCATTGGTTGGGGATGAGAATTTGTGACATGTTTAAGTCTTGAATGCGCGTTGTAAGGACTTTCCAGTATCGTATAAGTTTAAATGCCCAATTTTATTTAGGTTCATTGGGTGGGGATGAGATTTGAAACATTTGCAATGTTTAATACTGGACGATTGAGCTATTTGGTGTCGATGCCCCAATTTTACTATGTTTCCTTCGTTGGGCAAGCTCATTTAAAGAATCGTATCATGTATGTGACTTAGTTGATATTTAACAATATTAGATATGATGATACATAAATGCGTATATACATACACACATACACATACACATACATACATGCATGCATACATACATCCATACGTTATGCGTAATGTATGTATTTATGATATCTAATGTTAAATATCAACCCAGTCACATCACAAAAATGTTGACAACAAATGGTTAGTATTTTGTTATAATGCCCGTCTATAACGAATGATCCTGAATTTGACTGAGAATAGCCATGGCCGTAACCCAACATGTGCAACGTTGTCTAGGGGCAATCATAAGAACGGATTTTGGAGAAGATTGAAATTCAAGTAACATAAAGTTTCAATGCCCAATTTTGTTTACGTTCATTGGTTTGGGATGAGCATTTGAAATATTGACGATGTTTAAGTCTCGGATTGACGTAGTAAAGAGTTTTCCGTAACAGCATCTGTGGGATCGATGGTGGCGTCGGTCAGACCGTCAGTGAACATTCGCGGATGAGCGTAATTTGGAGGTTACTATAACGTAGAAGTTTCAATGCCCAATTTTATTTACGTTTATTGGTTGGAGATGTGTATTTGAGACTTCGGATATTCTATTTCGCGGACGGGAGGTGTAGGGCTCCTTTTCGGTATCGTACAAGTTTCAATCCCCAAATTATTTTTTTGGCACATAATTGGAGATGGGAATTTGAGACTTCGGCATATGTTAATTCGCGGGCGGACGTATTAAGGTCTTTTTTTAATCATAAAAGTTTCAATGCCCAATGTTTTTTAAGTTCATTGGTTGGAGATGGGGAAGAGCATGGTGGCATAGAGGCACTAGGGTCGGGTAAGTGCATGAGGGGCAGAGGTGAGACATGAATGTAATACCTCTCTCCACTTGGACCCACAACATGCAATTATGTGTAGCACGGGATTGGTGCCAGGAATGAAGGTAGAACTACGGGTGATCTGATCTCCAAGGGAGGAGTACGTAGGCAGCTGATATTTCAGTTCGATCACAGCGAGGGTCCAATAAGTCCTGGGATTCGTGGGAGTCTCTCCTGGTCTTGGTGAAGACTCGGGATCCCCAATTTTGTTGGATCGCTCCATCGTGAGCATCGATCCCGCATCAGGTTGGGGATGGGCTTTTGAAACAATGACAGTTGATTGGAAATGGGGCATAGAGCATGGTGACATAGCGGCACTAGGGTCGAGTATGTGCATAAGGGGTAGAGATGAGACATGAATGTAATACGGCCCCCATTTGGACCCACAACATGTCATTATGTGTAGCACGAGTTTGGTGCCATGTATGAAGGTAGAACTACGCGTGATCTGATCTTCGAGGGAGGTGTACTTAGGTTGATAATTCAGTTCGATCACACCGAGGGTCCAATAGATCATAGGATTCGTGGGAGTGTAAAGTTTTAGGGTTTTATGGTTTAGGGCTTTAGGGTTTAGGGGTATAGGGTTTTAGGGTTTGCGATTTAGAGTTCTAGGTTTTAAGGTTTAGGGTTTAGGGTTTTAGGGTTTAGAGTTTTAGGGGTTTAGCGTGTAATGTTTAGGATTTTGGGTTTTGGGGTTTTAGGGTTTAGTGTTTAGGGTGTAGGATTTAGGGGTGTTAGGATTTTAGGGTTTAGGGGTTAGGATTTTAGGGGTTTAGGGCTTAGAGTTTAGAGTTTAGGATTTAAGATTTATGGTTTTATGGTTTTAGGGGTTAAGGTTTTCGGATTTTAGGGTTTAGGGTTTTCGGGTTAGAGGGTTTTGGGTTTTAGGGTTTTAGGGATATATAGTTTTAGGGTTAGAGGGTTGAGGGTTTTAGGGGTATATAGTTTTAGGTTTTAGGAGTTTAGGGTTTTAGGCTTTAGGGTTTTGCGGTTTAGGGTTTTGGGTTTTTGGGTTTACGGTTTTTGGGTTTTGGGTTTAGGTTTTAAGGTTTTAGGGGTATAGGGTTTTAGGGTTTTAGGGGTATAGGGTTTTAGGGTTTAGGGTTTTTCAGTTTAGTGTTTAGTGTTTAGGGTTTTTGGTTTTATGGTTTTAGGTTTAGGATTTTAGGATTTAGGATTTTAGGGTTTTGGGTTTATGGTTTGAGGGTTTTAGGATTTTAGAGGTATAGGGGTTGAGGGTTTTAGGGGGGAAAACGTTTTAGGGTTTAGGGGTATAGGGTTTGAGGGTTTTAGGTTTTGGGTTTTAGGGTTTAGTGTTTAGGGTTTTTGATTTTATGGTTTAGGGTTTATCGTTACGTCCCGCTCTCTATCACTCTTCTATTTATTTAAAAAAAAAAAAATACTCTGATTTTCGGAAAGCGAGCGAAAAAAGGCGGGGTGTTACAGTTGGTATCAGAGCGAAACGGGAAGGTTGAATCTTTCGAAGTAAGATTAAGACGGTTTCATGTCTCACTGACAGATAAGAATCCCAACTGACCGACTCTTCGGATTCTGCTGCACGGGGGCCGGATTAATTTACTTCATTAGACTCAGACTGAAACATTCAATCTGAGAGCAACAAGGAATGATAGCAAAGGAAGTACAGTCACAATAATTGGATTTATCAAACATAACAAATTAGGAGATACTTCCCCGATATTCCCAAATTGAGAAACAAACAATTGAAACTTAGGAAGTTTCCCCAAAAACAAAGAATACAGAGTGCTGATTAGGCAATTTTCCCCAAACAAGAGATATTATATGATACTTAGGAAGGTTCCCCAAATAAGAGATAATATGTGATACATAGGGAAATTCCCCAAAACAAAGATTACTTTGATTAGAACTGCGTTTTGTCATTGATATGCTTATGTTTAGGGATTTAGTGTTTTAGGGTTTAGGGGTTTACGGTTTTAGAGTTTTCGGGCTTTAGGGTTTTAGGGATTTATGGGTTTACGGGTTTAGGTTTATGGTTTTAGGGTTTTAAGGGTATAGGGTTTTAGTGTTCAGGGATTAGGCTTTTGGGTTTAGGATTTAGTGTTTAGGGTTTTGGGTTAGGGTTTAGGGTTTAGGGTTTTAGGGTTTAGGGTTTCGGGTTTTAGGGTTTTAGTGTTTGAGGGTTTAAGGTTTTAGGGATTTAGGGGTTTACGGTTTTAGGGTTAAGGCTTTAGGGGTTTAGGGTTTTAGGGTTTAGTATTTTAGGATATAGGATTTACAGTTTTAGGCTTTTAGGGTTTAGGGTTTAGTGTTTTAAGGTTTATGATTACAGGGTTTAGGCATTCAGGGTTTTAGGGTTTCTATCCCCAATTTTTTTTTTTTGGTTCATAATTGGAGATGGGCATTTGAGACTTCGGCAAATTTTAATTTGCGGACAGATGTATTAAGGTCTTTTTTTAATCATAAAAGTTTCAATGCCCAATATTTTTTAGGTTCATTGGTTAGGGAAGGGCATTTGAGATATTGGCAATCGGATGAGCGTCTTAAGCAGATCCTGCTAACATAGAAGTTTTAATACCCAATTGTTTTTAGGTTCATTGGTTGGGATGGGTATTTGAAACATTGGCAACGTTTAAGGCGCGGATGGACGTAGTAAGGAATTTCTACTAAAATAGAAGTTTCAATGCCCAATTTTGTTAAGGTTTGGGTTGGGCATTTGAGATATTGACAGTTTTTTAAGTCGTGGATAGGTGTAGTAAGATGTTTTCGCTATCAAAGTAGTTTTAATGCCCAATTTTGCTCAGGTTCATTGGTTGGGTATGGGTATTTGAAGCATTGGCAACGTTTATGTCACCGACAGGCGTAGTAAGAAGTTTTTGGTAACATAGAAGTTTCATTCCCCATTTTTATTTTGGTTCATTAGTTGGGGATGAGAATTTGTGACATGTTTAAGTCTTGAATGAGCGTTGTAAGGACTTTCCAGTATCGTATAAGTTTAAATGCCCAATTTTATTTAGGTTCATTGGGTGGGGATGGGATTTGAAACATTTGCAATGTTTAATACTGGACGATTGGGCTATTTGGTGTCGATGCCCCAATTTTAATATGTTTCCTTCATTGGGCAAGCTCATTTAAAGAATCGTATCATGTATGTGACTTAGTTGATATTTAACAATATTAGATATGATGATACATACATGCGTATATACATACACACATACACATACACATACATACATGCATGCATACATACATCCATACGTTATGCGTAATGTATGTATTTATGATATCTAATGTTAAATATCAACCCAGTCACATTACAAAAATATTGACAACAAATGGTTAGTCTTTTGTTATAATGCCCGTCTATAACGAATGATCCTGAATTTGACTGAGAATAGCCACCGCCGTAACCCAACATGTGCAACGTTGTCTATGGGCAATCATAAGAACGGATTTTGGAGAAGATTGAAATTCAAGTAACATAAAGTTTCGATGCCCAATTTTGTTTACGTTCATTGGTTTGGGATGGGCATTTGAAATATTGACAATGTTTAAGTCTCGGATCGACGTAGTAAGGAGTTTTCCGTAACAGCATCGTTGGGATCGATGGTGGTGTCGGTCAAACCGTCAGTGAACATTCGCGGATGAGCGTAATTTGGAGGTTAATATAACGTAAAAGTTTCAATGCCCAATTTTATTTACGTTTATTGGTTGGAGATGGGTATTTGAGACTTCGGATATTCTATTTCGCGGACGAGAGGTGTAGGGCCTTTTCGGTATCGTACAAGTTTCAATCCCCAAATTATTTTTTTTGGCACATAATTGGAGATGGGAATTTGAGACTTCGGCATATGTTAATTCGCAGGCGGACGTATTAAGGTCTTTTTTCAATCATAAAAGTTTCAATGCCCAATGTTTTTTAGGTTCATTGGTTGGAGATGGGATAGAGCATGGTGACATAGAGGCACTAGGGTCGGGTAAGTGCATGAGGGGTAGAGATGAGACATGAATGTAATACCTCTCCCCACTTAGACCTACAACATGCAATTATGTGTAGCACGGGGTTGGTGCTAGGAATGAAGGTAGAACTATGGGTGATCTGATCTCCAAGGGAGGAGTACGTAGGCAGCTGATATTTCAGTTCGATCACAGCGAGGGTCCAATAAGTCCTAGGATTCGTAAGAGTCTCTCCTGGTTTCGGTGAAGACTCGGGATCCCCAATTTTGTTGGATCGCTCCATCGTGAGTATCGATCCCGCATCAGGTTGGGGATGGGCTTTTGAAACAATGGCAGTTGGTTGGAAATGGGGCATAGAGCATGGTGACATAGAGGCACTAGGGTCGGGTAAGTGCATGAGGGGTAGAGGTGAGACTTGAATGTAATACCTCTCCCCACTTGGACCCACAACATGTAATTATGTGTAGCACGAGGTTGGTGCCATGTATGAAGGTAGAACTACGCGGGATCTGATCTCCGATGGAGGAGTACTTAGGCTGATAATTCAGTTCGATCACACCGTGGGTCCAATAAATCCTAGGATTCGTGGGAGTGTAAAGTTTTAGGGTTTTATGGTTTAGGGTTTTAGGGTTTAGGGTTTTATGGGTTTGGGGGTTTAGGGTTTTATGGTTTGGGTTTTAAGGTTTTTTTGTTTTAGGGGGTTTAGGGTTTAGGGTGTAAGGTTTAGGATTTTGGGTTTAGGGTGTAGGATTTAGGGTTTTAGGGGTGTTAGGATTTTAGGGTTTAGGGGTTAGGATTTTAGGGGTTTAGGGTTTAGAGTTTAGGATTTAAGGTTTATGGTTTTAGGGGTAAAGGTTTTAGGATTTTCGTATTAGAGGGTTTTAGGGTTTTAGGGATATATAGTTTTAGGGTTTTAAGGTTAGAGGGTTGAGGGTTTTAGGGGTATATAGTTTTAGGGTTTTTGGGTTTAGGGTTTTAGGTTTTAGGAGTTTAGGGTTTTAGGCTTTCAGGTTTTAGGGTTTTAGGGATATATAGTTTTAGGGTTTTAGGGTTAGAGGGTTGAGGGTTTTTGGGTTTAAGGTTTTAGGAGTTTAGGATTTTAGGCTTTAGGGTTTTATGGTTTACGGTTTAGGGTTTTTGGGTTTTGGATTTAGGGTTTTAGTTTTTAGGGGTATAGGGTTTAGGTTTTAAGGTTTTAGGGGTATAGGGTTTTATGGTTTAGGGGTTGAGGGTTTTAGGGGTATAGGGTTTAAGGGTTTTCGGGTTTAGGGGTTGAGGGTTTTAGGGTTTGAGGGGAAAGCGTTTTAGGGTTTAGGGTTTTAGGGTTTGAAGGGTTTTGGGTTTTAGGGTTTAGTGTTTTGGGTTTTTGGTTTTATGGTTTAGGGTTTAATGTTTAGCGTCGTTACGTCCCGCTCTCTATCACTCTTCTATTTATAAAGAAAATAAAATCTGATTTTCGGAAAGCGAGTGAAAAAGGTCGGGGTGTTACAGTTGGTATCAGAGCGAAACGGGAAGGTTGAATCTTTCGAAGTAAGATTAAGACGGTTTCATGGCTTACTGATAGATAAGAATCTCAACTGACCTACTCTTTGGAGTCCGCTGCACCGGGGTCGGATTAATTTAGTTCGTTGGACTCAGACTGAAACATTCAATCTGAGAGCAACAAAGAATGATTGCAAAGGAAGTACAATCACAATAATTGGATTTATCAAACATAACAAATTAGGAGATACTTCCCCGATATCTCCAAATTGAGAAACAAACAATTGAAACTTAGGAAGTTTTCCCAAAAATAAAGAAATACAAAGAGTGCTGATTTGGCAAGTTTCTCCAAACAAGCGATATTATATGATACATAGGAAGGTTCCCCAAACAAGCGATATTATATGATACATAGGAAGGTTCCCCAAACAGGAGACATTATGTGATACATAGGGAAATTCCCCAAAACAAAGATTAGTTTGATTAGAACTGCGTTTTGTCATTGATATGCTCATGTTTAGGGATTTAATGTTTTAGGGTTTAGGGTTTAGGGTTTGTTTTAGGGGTTTAGGGTTTTTGAGTTTTCGGGCTTTAGGGTTTAGGGTTTTAGAGTTTTAGGTATTTATGGGTTTAGGTTTATGGTTTTAGGGTTTTAGGGGTATAGGGTTTTTTGGGTTCAGGGATTAGGCTTTTGGGTTTAGGATTTAGTGTTTAGGGTTTTAGGGTTTCGGGTTTTAGGGTTTAGGGTTTTAGTGTTTGAGGGTTTAAGGTTTAGGGTTTTAGGGATTTAGGGGCTTACGGCTTTAGGGTTAAGGCTTTAGGATTTTAGGGGTTTAGGGTTTTAGGATTTAGTATTTTAGGATATAGGGTTTACAGTTTTAGGCTTTTAGGGTTTAGGGTTTAGTATTTTAAGGTTTATGGTTTCAGGGTTTAGGCATTCAGGGTTTTAGGGTTTCTATCCCCAAATTTTTTTTTTTGGTTCATAATTGGAGATGAGCATTTGAGACTTCGGCAAATTTTAATTTGCGGACGGATGTACTAACGTCTTTTTTCAATCATAAAAGTTTCAATGCCAAATGTTTTTTAGGTTCATTGGTTTGGGAAGGGCATTCGAGATATTGGCAATGTTTAAGTCTCGAATCGGCGTCGGACAAACGGACAGTAAACAGTCGCGGATGAATGTAATTTGGAGGTTACTGTAACGTAGAAGTTTTAATGCCCAATTTTGTTTAGGTTCATTGGTTGGAGATGTGCATATTTTAATTTACGGACTAGCGTAGTAAGGAATTTTTGGCATTACAAAAGTTTCAATCTCCAATCTTTTTTTAGGTTTGTTGGTTGGAGATGGGGCATAGAGCATGGTGACAGAGGCACTAGGGTCGGGTAAGTGAATGAGGGGTAGAGGTGAGACATGAATGTAATACCTCTCCCTACTTGGACCCACAACATGCCATTATGTGTAGCACGGGGTTGGTGCCAGAAATGAAGGTATAACTACGGGTGATCTGATCTCCAAGGGAGAAGCACGTACGCAGTTGATAATTCAGTTCGATCACAGCGAGAGTCCAATAAGTCCTAGGATTCGTGGGAGTCTCTCCTGGTCTCGGTGAAGACTCGGGATCCCCAATTTTGTTGGATCCATCTGCCGTGAGCATCGATCCCGCATCAGGTGGGGGATGGGCTTTTGAAACAACGATAGTTGGTTAGAGATGGGGCATGGAGCATGGTGACATAGAGGCACTAGGGTCGGGTATGCGCATAAGGGGTAGAGATGAGACATGAATGTAATACGGCCCCCCACTTGGACCCACAACATGTCATTATGTGTATCACGGGGTCGGTGCCATGTATGAAGGTAGAACTACGCGTGATCTGATCTCCGAGGGAGGAGTACTTAGGCTGATAATTCAGTTCGATCACACCGAGGGTCCAGTAAATCCTAGGATTCATTGGAGTCTCATGGTCTCGGTGAAGACTCGGGATCCCCAATTTTGTTGGATCGCTCCGTCGTGAGCATTGATCCCGCATCAGGTTGGGGATGGCCTTTTGAAACAATGGTAGTTGGTTTGAGATGGGCCATAAAGCATGGCGAGATAGAGCCACTAGGGTCAGGTATGTGCATGAGGGGTAGACATGAGACATGAATTTAATACCTCCCCCACTTGGACCCACAACATGTCATTATGTGTAGCACGGGGTTGGTGCCATGTATGAAGGTAGAATTACGTGTGATCTGATCTCCAAGGGAGGAGTACGTAGGCAGCTGATAATTCAGTTCGATCACACTGAGGGTCCAATAAGTTCTAGGATTCGTGGGAGTCTCTACTGGTCTCGGCGAAGACTTGGGATCCAAAATTTTGTTAGATCACTCCGTCGTGAGCATCTATCCCGCATCAGGTTGGGGATGGGCATTTGAAATAATGACAGTTTTTAAATCGCAGATGGGCGTAGTTAGTTGTTTCTTTTAACATCGAAGTTTCAATGCCCAATTTTATTTATGTTCATTGGTTTGATATGGGCATTTGAATCATTGACAATTTTTAAGTCGCGGATGGGTGGTGTGTCGAGTTTCCAGTAGAATAGAAATTTCAAAGCCCAAATTTGTTTAGGTTCGTTTGTTACGGATGGGCAGTTAAAACATTAGTAACGTTTAAGTCGCTGAGGAGCGTAGTAATGAGTTTTCGATAAAATAGATGTTTCAATTCCCAATTTTGTTAAGGTTTGGGTTGGGCATTTGAGATATTGACAGTTTTTTAAGTCTAGGATGAGCGTCTTAAGCAGTTCCTGCTAACATAGAAGTTTTAATGCCCAATTGTTTTTAGATTCATTGGTTGGCATGGGTATTTGAAACATTGACAACGTTTAAGGCGCGGATGGACGTAATAAGGAATTTCTACTAACATAGAAGTTTCAATGCCCAATTTTGTTAAGGTTTGGGTTGGGCATTTGAGACATTGACAGTTTTTAAAGTCTAGAAAGAGCGTATTATGCAGTTCCTGCTAATGTCAAAGTTTTAATAACGAATTTTGTTTAGGTTCATTGGTTGGGGATGTGCATTTGAACCATTGGCAATTTTTAAGTCGTGGATAGGTGTAGTAAGATGTTTTCTCTATCAAAGTAATTTTAATGCCCAATTTTGCTCAGGTTCATTGGTTGGGTATGGGTATTTGAAACATTGGCAACGTTTATGTCACCGACAGGCGTAGTAAGAAGTTTTTGGTAATATAGAAGTTTCATTCCCCATTTTTATTTTGGTTCGTTGGTTGGGGATGAGAATTTGTGACATGTTCAAGTCTTGAATGAGCGTTGTAAGGACTTTCCAGTATCGTATAAGTTTAAATGCCCAATTTTGTTTAGGTTCATTGGGTGGGGATGGGATTTGAAACATTTGCAATGTTTAATACTGGACGATTGGGCTATTTGGTGTCAATGCCCCAATTTTAATATGTTTCCTTCGTTGGGCAAGCTCATTTAAAGAATCGTATCATGTATGTGGCGGAAGGTTGTGAAGAAAAATTTCGGTAAAATTGCAACGGTTATTAGATATTGGGTGAATGCGGTTGTTATGCTCAGTTTTATTTACTTCCGTTTGTTGCGGATGGGCATTTTGAACATGAGACTAATTATTTGTTGTCAAAAATTTTATATTGTGACTAAGTTGATATTTAACAATATTAGATATGATGATACATACATGCGTATATACATACACGCACACGCATACGCATACATACATGCATGCATACATACATCCATACGTTATGCGTAAGGTATGTATTTATGATATCTAATGTTAAATATCGACCCAGTCACAAAAAAAAATTGTTGACAACAAATGATTAGTCTTTTGTTATAATGCCCGTCTATAACGAATGATCCTGAATTCGACTGAGAATTGCCACTACCGTAATCCAACATGTGCAACGTTGCCTATGCAGAGTCATAGGAATGGATTTCGGAGAAGATTGAAATTCAAGTAACAGAGAAGTTTCAATGCCCAATTTTGTTTAGGTTTATTGGTTGGGGATGAGCATTTGAAATATTGACAATGTTTAAGTCTCGGATCGGCGTAGTAAGGGGTTTCCCGTAACATCATCGGTTGGATTGATGGTGGCGTCGGTCAGACCGTCAGTGAACATTCGTGGATGAGCGTAATTTGGAGGTTACTTTAACGTAGAAGTTTCAATGTCCAATTTTATTTAGGTTTATTGGTTGGAGATGGGTATTTGAGACTTCGGCATATTGTAATTCGCGGACGGGAGTTATAAGGCCTTTTCGGTATCGTACAAGTTTCAATCTACAATTTGTTTTTTTAGGTTCATAGTTGTAGATGGGCATTTGATACTTCGGTAAATTTTAATTCGCGAACTGACGTATTAAGGTCTTTTTTCAATCATAAAAGTTTCAATGCCCAATTTTTTTTTAGATTTATTGATTTGGGATGGGCAGTCGAGATATTGGCAATGTTTAAGTCTCGAATCGGCGTATTAAGTAGTTTCTTGTAATAGTATTGGTCGGACCTATGGTGGCGTCGGACAGACGACTAGTGAACAACGTAACGTATAAGTTTCAATACCCAATTTTGTTTAGGTTCATTGGTTGGAGATGGGCATAGAGCACGGTGACATAGAGGCACTTGGGTCGAGTATGTGCATGAGGGGTAGAGATGAGATATGAATGTAGTACATCTCCCCACTAGCACCCACAACATGTCATTATGTGTAGCACGGGGTTAGTGCCAAGAATGAAGGTAGAACTACTGGTGATTTGATCTCCAAGGGAGGAGCACGTAGGCAGCTGATAATTAAGTTCGATCACAACGAGGGTCCAATAAGTCCTAGGATTCGTGGGAGTCTCTCCTTGCCTCGGAGAAGTCTTGGGATCCCCAATTTTTTTTTATCAATCCCGCATCAGGTTTGGGGATGGGTTTTTGAAACAATGGCAATTGGTTGGAGATAGGGCATAGAGCATGGAAACATAGAGGCACTAGGGTCGGGTATGTGCATAAAGGGTAGAGTTGAGACATGAATGTAATACCTCCCCCCACTTGGACCCACAGCATGTCATTATGTGTAGCACGGGGTCGGTGTCATGTATGAAGGTAGAACTACGTGTGATCTGATCTCCAAGGGAGGAGTACATAGGCAGCTGTAAATTCAGTTCGATCACAACGATGTCCAATAAATCCCCTAGGATTCGTGGGAGTCTCCTGGTCTCGGCGAAGACTCGGGAACCCCAATTTTGTTGGATCGATCCCGGATCAGGTTGGGGATGGCCTTTTGAAACAATGGCAGTTGGTTTGAGATGGGGCATAGAGCATGGTGACATACAGGCACTAGGGTTGGGTATGTGCATGAGGGGTAGAAATGAGATATGAATGTAATACCTCCCCCCACTTGGACGCACAACATGTCATTATTTGTAGCACAGGGTTGTTGCCATGTATGAAGGTAGAACTACGTGTGATCTGATCTCCAAGGGAGGAGTACGTAGGCAGCTGATAATTCAGTTTGATCACACCGAGGGTCCAATAAGTTCTAGGATTCGTGGGAGTCTCTGGTCTCGGTGAAGACTCGGGATCCCCAATTTTGTTGGATTGCTCCGTCGTGAGCATCGATCCCGCATCACGTTGGGGATGGGCATTTGAAACAATGACAAATTTTAAATCGCAGATGGGTGTAGTTAGTAGTTTCCTTTAATATCGAAGTTTTAATGCCCAATTTTATTTATGTTCATTGGTTTGATTTAGGCATTTAAATCATTGACAATTTTTAAGTCGTGGATGGGCGTTGTGACGAGTTTTCGGTATGATAGAAATTTCAAAGCCCAAATTTGTTTAGGTTTGTTGGTTACGGATGAGCATTTAAAACATTAGTAACGTTTAAGTCGCAGACGAGCGTAGTAATGAGTTTTCGATAACATAGATGTTTCAATTCCCAATTTTGTTAAAGTTAATTGGTTGGGATGGACATTTGAAACATTGACAATCGGATGAGCGTCTTAAGCAGTTGCTGCTAACATAGAAGTTTTAATGCCCAATTGTTTTTAGGTTCATTGGTTGGGATGGGTATTTGAGTGAAGGGTCGAAATGAGACATGAATGTAATACCTTCTCCCACTTATACCCACAACATGTCATTATGTGTGGCACGGGGTTTATGCTAAGAATGAAGATAGAACTACGGATGATCTGATCTCCAAGTAAGGAGCACGTAGGCAATTGAAAATTCAGTTTGATCACACCGAGGGTCCAATAAATCCCCTAGGATTCGTGGGAGTCTCCTGGTCTCAGTGAAGACTTGGGATCCCCAATTTTGTTCGATCGCTCTGTCGTGAGCAACGATCCCGCATCAGGTCGGGTATGTGCATAAAGGGTAGAGTTGAGACATGAATGTAATACCTCCCCCCACTTGGACCCACAGCATGTCATTATGTGTAGCACGGGGTCGGTGTCATGTATGAAGGCAGAACTACGCGTGATCTGATCTCCAATGATAATTCAGTTCGATCACACCGAGGGTCCAATAAGTTCTAGGATTCGTGGGAGTCTCTCCTGGTCTCGATGAACACTCGGGATCCCCAATTTTGTTGGATCGCTCCGTTGCGAGCATCGATCCCGCATCAGGTTGTGGATGGGCATTTGAAACAATGACAGTTTTTAAATCGCAGATACATACATGATGATACATACATGCGTGTATAGATACACACATACGCATACATACATGCATGCATACATACATCCATACATTATGCGTAAGGTATGTATTTATGATATCTAATGTTAAATATCAACCCAGTCACAATAAAAAAATGTTGACAACAAATGGTTAGTCTTTTGTTATAATGCCCATCTATAACGAATGATCCTGAATTCGATTGAGAATAGCCACTGTCGTAATCCAACATGTGCAACGTTGCCTATGCGGAGTCATATGAATGGATTTTGGAGAAGATTAAAATTCAAGTAACATAGAAGTTTCAATGCCCAATTTTGTTTAGGTTCATTGGTCGGGGATGAGCATTTGAAATATTGACAATGTTTAAGTCTCGGATCGGCGAAGTAAGGAGTTTCCCGTAACAGCATCGGTTGGATCGATGGTGGCGTCGGTCAGATTGTCAGTGAACATTCGTGGATGAGCGTAATTTGGAGGTTACTTTAACGTAGAAGTTTCAATGCCCAATTTTATTTAGGTTTATTGGTTGGAGATGGGTATTTGAGAATTCGGCAAATTCTAATTCGTGGACGGGAGTTATAAGGCCTTTTCGGTATCGTACAAGTTTCAATCTCCAATTTTCTTTTTTTAGGTTCATAATTGGAGATGGGCATTTGAGACTTCAGTAAATTTTAATTCGCAGACAGACGTATTAAGGTCTTTTTTCAATAATAAAAGTTTCAATGCCCAATTTTTTTTAGGTTCATAATTGGAGATGGGCATTTGAGACTTCGGTAAATTTTAATTCGCGGACAGACGTATTAAGGTCTTTTTTTAATAATAAAAGTTTCAATGCCCAATTTTTTTTAGGTTCATTTGTTTGGGATGGGCATTCGAGATATTGACAATGTTTAAGTCTCGAATCGGCGTAGTAAGCAGTTTCTTGTAACAGCATCGGTAGGACCTATGGTGGCGTCGGACAGACGGCCAGTGAACAGACGCGGATGAACATAATTTGGAGGTAACTGTAGTGGAGAAG
Organism: Chimonanthus salicifolius; assembly: GCA_013350335.1. Classification (NCBI taxonomy): domain Eukaryota; kingdom Viridiplantae; phylum Streptophyta; class Magnoliopsida; order Laurales; family Calycanthaceae; genus Chimonanthus; species Chimonanthus salicifolius. The sequence continues at coordinate 40,787,419 of CM023534.1, read as the reverse complement.
TTTCAATGCCCAATTTTGTTTAGGTTCATTGTTGGAGATGGGCATATTTTAATTTACGGACGGGCGTAGTAAGGCATTTTCGGTATCGTACAAGTTTCAATCTCCAATCTTTTTTTAGATTCATTGGTTGGAGATGGGCATAGAGTATGGTGACATAGAGGCACTAGGGTCGAGTATGTGCATGAGGGGTAGAGATGAGACATGAATGTAATACCTCTCTCCACTTGGACCCACAACATGTCATAATGTGTAGCACGGGGTTGGTGCCAGTAATGAAGGTAGAACTACGGGTGATTTGATCTCCAAGGGAGGAGTACGTAGGCAACTGATAATTCAGTTCGATCACAGCGACGGTCCAATAAGTCCTAGGATTCATGGGAGTCTCTCCTGGTCTCGAGAAAGACTTGGGATCCTCAATTTTGTTGGATCGCTCCGTCGTGAGCATCGATCCCGCATCAGGTTGGGGATAGGCTTTTGAAACAATGGTAGTTGGTTGGAGATAGGGCATAGAGCATGGTGACATAGAGGCACTAGGGTCGGGTATGTGCTTAAGGGGTAGAAATGAGACATGAATGTAATACCTCTGCCCACTTGGACCCACAACATGTCATTATGTGTAGCACAGGGTCGATGTCATGTATGAAGGCAGAACTACGCGTGATTTGATCTCAAAGGGAAGAGTACGTAGGCAGCGGATAATTTAGTTTTATCACACCGAGGGTCCAATAAATCCTAGGATTCGTGGGAGTCTGCTGGTCTCGGTAAAGAGTCGGGATCCCCAATTTTTTTGGATCGCTCCGTTGTGAGCATCGATCCCGTATCAGGTTGGGGATGGCCTTTTGAAACAATGGCAGTTTGTTTGAGATGGGACATAGAGCATGTGACATAAAGGCACTTGGGTTGGGTATGTGCATGAGGGGTAGAGATGAGACATGAATGTAATACTTCCCCCCACTTGGACTCACAACATGTCATTATGTGTAGCACGGGGTTGGTGCCGTGAGGGGTAGAGATGAGACATGAATGTAATACTTCCCCCCACTTGGACCCACAACATGTCATTATGTGTACCACGGGGTTGGTGCCATGTATGAAGGTAGAACTACGCGTGATCTGATCTCCAGGGGACGAGTACGTAGGCAGCTGATAATTCAGTTCGATCACACCGAGGGTCCAATAAGTTCTAGGATTTGTGGGAGTCTCTCCTGGTCTCGGTGAAGACTCGGGATCCCCAATTTTGTTGGATCGCTCCTTCTTGAGCATCGATCCCGCATCAGGTTGGGGATGGGCATTTGAAACAATGACAGTTTTTAAATCGCACATGGACATAGTTAGTAGTTTCCTTTAACATAGAAGTTTCAATGCCCAATTTTATTTATGTTCATTGGTTTGATATGGGCATTTGAATCATTGACAATTTTTTAGTCGCGGATGGACGTTGTGACGAGTTTTCGGTAGAATAGAAATTTCAAAGTCCAAATTTGTTTAAGTTCGTTTGTTACGAATGAGCATTTAAAAAATTTGTAACGTTTAAGTCGCGGACGAGTGTAGTAATGAGTTTTCGATAACATAGATATTTCAATTCCCAATTTTGTTAATGTTAACTGGTTGGGGATGGGCATTTGAGACATTGACAATCGGATGATCATCTTATGCAGTTCCAAAAATGCGAGAAAATTGAGGGAAAAGTTGGCGAAGAAGAAAACAGAAGAAAAAGAGATTAGGAGTAGAAAGGATAGAAGACACTTGATTTCCACAGAGTCACACCAAAGGAAAGATAGTCACACACTCACACCACTTGTCTTCACAAGAGAGTATGCAGAAAATTTCTTCACTTGTATTCTGTTCTCAAATAATGGGTACTTACAAATATGTAGAGACACACATGTTCGCCACATGTGTTAACTATGCAAACTGTCCAAAATAACTAATTACATTTCACAAAGTGTGATACTCAAATAAAATAAAATAAACTTTCTAAATCAACTACTAAACTCAATTAACAATAATTAAAACTCCAATTGGTTAGATCCATCTAAACGGTTCAGATCAAGTCAACCATGATCCAATGGACAAAAACAGTTCCCAGAATCTGATTTGATGGAATGAATGGTTAGATCAGACCTTCCAAGCAATCTAATCATAGATTTATGCACATACGTTATATGTGATGGTCATCTCCTAATCATATTGTCTTGATGGCTATGTGATGTTGCTTTTGAGATCTCTGATAGACCTGATAGCCATCATGGATGTCCCCGTCAAGAAGTCGAAGTGCTTCGAGAGCTTGGGACATGGGCACACGATCCAGCAATCAGTGGATCATCTTTTTTTTTTTTGGGTTCTGTAGATGACAAATTACACATTGATTACTCTTTAATTTGAATTCTTTGAAGTTAGATATACAGAGATGACTGTTGCTTTGATTTCTTCATCCATGCAAGTGTCAAAGAAACCATATTGGAGAATGCTCTGCCATCATATTATTTCCATGAAGGCCACAACACTACTAGAAGATATAGCTTGTAGCTTCCCCAAGAAGGCCACTCTACAGTTCCTGAATAGTCATGCTACCATGATGGATGATGGTCTATTTTTTTTTTTTTTATGACCGAAGGTGTCCAGGTGTTTCGCCCGACTAGTCCTTCAGGACATTTGCACGCCTCCCTACATACACATGCTGGGTTCAAGCGGTGGGACCTTATGCTGTACATATCCCATGGAGAGTGACCCTTCATTGGAGTCACAAGGGATTGAACCCAAGACCTCAATCCTGAAGTCTTGTGTCTCAACCACTAGGTCAACCCCTTGGGGTTCCATGATGGTCTAATATTAGGATGTTGTTGAGACCAGGCATCCAGCAAAAACGCATCGTCCAGGTGCACTGTTAATGGACCAAATCCAAGTGGAAAAGACAGGAAATTCCCTTTTAATCTTGGTTCTTAGAGGAAACTCTTCACTTGCAAACATTTTGTGGTTTGCATTTTATAGCTTTTATATTATGTCCTTGAGACTTAAAGAACATCTTTGATAGACACAGTAACACATATACATGCATAAATGGTACATATATACATACATAACACAATATTTTTCAGGAAGGTGCTTTTCATGCTTGATGCAATGCTTTTTCATAGGTAATCCACTTTTCCGTCATTTACTTGGATTCATTTTCACGATGGGAAATGTGGTCATTATAAAGGATCTACCACCATTGAGTCATTATGTCTTGGAGCACTGCATGTTCTAAAAACCTAGACCTATTTATATCATAGAGATTATTTTTCCCCTTTTGAAAAAGGCTTCCTTTCTGGCTAACTATTTTCTTTCAGGAGGCTGCTAAAGATGCCCTAAAGCGTTGCAAACTTTGGCAATTTATTTTGTCATTTTCTTTATGAGATTCTCTACAACGTCTCTTTAGTTAATTTAATTTATTTTTTAAAGTCTGATGGTGCAATATTCATTATATTGATATTTGTTTCTCAAGTTGAAAATAAATGTCACAGGCTACTGTTCTCTTTCGAGGAATTGGTCATTCTGTAAATCCTAACAATAGCCTTGTGAGTATTTAGTCAGTTTATTTTCTATAGCTGATTCATATATAACGTTTATTACATTTATAAATAGTTTCACTTTTCAACATTCATTTTGTATTTCCTATTAACAATTTTTTGCATAATTTTATAGGTACTGAAAGTTCTCTCTGCCTCTCCATCAGCATATTCTGCAAACCCTAAGACCAAGTTATCAAGTCCTCCATCTCTCACTGGATCTGTAATTTCTCTTGTTTTAGTTGTACAGGTAATTTATGCTCAATTCTATTGAATTTGATAAGTACATATTTTTATTTTGAATGGAAAATTGGCTGGAGATTACTATTTGATTTATGCAATGTGCATAACTAGGATGTCTATCCTGCTTTTGGTTCTACTAAAACATTATAATGCCTCTGGAAGGTGTTTCTACCCTTCATGATAGCTTTCCACATGTAAAAAAATTGAACATGATGGATTTGAGTTTGCTTGGTTTTTAAATTCTATTTTACTACAACTGGTTATTAGAGTCAATTATAATAATGACTGGTTTAATCGTATTGAAAAAGTCTTGTGTTCATGAGAAACTGTTAGTAGTGGATAGAGTGATATTCATGTGTATTGGGAGTACAGGGTCTGGGGTTGCCACCAACGGCTGAAAGAAGGATTCTTAGATTGTTGTTGTCATTTAAAATGAAAAATCAGTAACAGGCAATCTTTAATTAAAACGGAAAGGTTAAAAATGACAAAGAATCTCCTTCACTGAATAGGTGACCTAAGATTGCATTATTCCAAAATCCAGTCATCTCCACAGGCTCTCATTTTAGAGAAGAGCTTGTGACATAGTTGGTAAAATAGTCTTCATATAGGTGTCAAAATAGGCACTTAGCCCGTAGAAAAATTTGGGACAGGTCCATCGATGATTAGAAACAGCACGGTTACAAAGAATTTATATCTGCAGGTAGGGGTGAAACTTGGGCTTGGTTTTAACCCAGCCTGCATGACCCGACCTGAAAAAATTAGTGGGCTGGGTTGAACAATAAAATTCTGCCCTAAATTCAAGTCGGGTTGGGCTCAGCTTTTTAAAATCTACCCGATCCGACTCCCTTAAAAAAATTATATATAAGTCGACGATCAGCAGAGCGATGCCTTACTCCCTTCCTTCTCTCGAGTCGCTCATGCCCTAATCCTTTTCTTTGCTTCTTGTCTTCTCTTCTCTCGAGTTGCTCACTCGCTCCCTGATCCCAAAGTTTCTCTCCCTCAATGGTGACGACATTCTCTCTTTCCATCACTCCTTGGCACGGAACAACATGCAAGGACAAACTTGCTCTCTCCACAAAGAAAGTCTCCACCTTTCCAGCTTCCCTTGCCTTCTCAGTTCTTATGACATTTTTCTTAGATCCATGGCTTCTCCTTCTCTTCTTCTTCTCCTTTTTCTCCTTCTTCTTTCCCCTTTTTCCACCTTTTCACTCTAAAATCCCAATGCTCTTCCGCCCTTTCACCCCTCTCCCTCTTTTCCCCTCCCTCCTTTCCCCCACAGAGCCCCATATCCAATTCCTCCGGATCCATTCTCTAGAACTAGAAAAGAATTGAAGCTTGAGAAGAATTAGAGGAAAAGAGGGAAACCCAAGAATTTTTCGATGAAGGACTCGAACCGCCTCTTTACAATCGAACACATCACGTCGTGGTACTTTTCCAACATCGAGGTTTTGCTCCTCATTCCCTGCGACCAGGGACAATGATCCATGTATTTTGTTTTTAATTTTTTTCTTATTTTGTTTCAAGTTTTTTTTTTTTTTTAAATTCGGGCTAATACAGGTTGAGCTGGATTCTCAAGCTTTAGGTCGGGTCGGGTTGGGTTGTGCAATTCAGGTTAGCAAGTCGGGTCGGGCTGGGCTGGGCTGGTCTCAGCCATTTTTTATATGGGTTGGGTTGGGTTTACCAAAACCCAGTAGAACCTGCGCATGTTTTAGCCCTAACTGCAATGGTAGGGACTTACTATGAAGGCTCTAAACCATTAAAGGTTATGGCTGAGGGGTCAAAGGACATGCTAGAGCAGAGAAGGACGAAACATATGGCCCAGATGAAGGTCTTCTACAGGCTTCTTTATGATAATATAGAAATACAACATTTGAAGGCCACATGCCTTTTCAATTGAAAAAGGGTGTGACGAGACGAAAACCCCCCCGGGAAGAGAACAGAGGGTGGGGGGTTCAATTGTTCAGTAGCCTTGTGGGCAGAACTTTTGTGATTGGGTCCCAGATTAGAAGGATGCTTCTTTTTGGTGAGTGGGACACTCTGCATGGGGAGGATTGGGTTGTTCTGAGTGGTTGTGGGGTGATGATATACAATAGTCTTATGTGTAAAAACATTACCTCTGAAAAAGGAAAAAGACACTCCGTTTCAAAATGAAAAATGAAAAAAAATTAGGATATGCAGTTTACTTGATTGGATGATTGTATCACTCTGTCAGTAGTTTTGTTTTCTTTCTTTATTATGAAATGAAGTATTTGCTTTTTTTCTTCAATTGTATTTCTGGATCAGTACGAATAAGATGATTGGATGGGTTTCTATTTGATTCTCTAAATAACCAATGAAGTTGCAGTTTGTGGCATATGAAGTTCCTCCAAAACAGTTTCTTTTGTATTTTGATTAACTGGCAGAATTTCAATAACATTTATCTATTTATTCTACGCAGGCAAGAAATAATGCACGTGTCTTGCTATCTGGCTCATTGGATTTGTTTAGCAACAGGTATCCATTAATTTCATTTTATTTTATTTTTCTCAAAATTTTGTTCATACATTTATAACAATACTCACTGTTTAGGCTGTTCAGATCAGCTGTGCAGAAGGCTGGAACATCAATTAAGTGAGTGGAATTTCATCATGTCTTCTCTGTCTGTAGGTCTTTAGTTACATGCTTGTTTGGCTGTTGAAAGTTCCTGTGCACTATGTAAATGGTTTTAAAAACTTTGGTCTCTATACCAAGGGATCAATTTGAAGGTGAAATGAAGTAGTAAGAAAAGGTATGCTACATTATGGAGTTATGGAGATATGGCTTTTTATTGGTTTGAGTGGAAGTATAACTTGAACATGCGAACCCCAAACAAATGAGATAAGGCTTCAATTACATTACTATTATACTGATGGTCATGATGACTCTTAGAGTTAATTAATTTATGCAATTATGAGTTTTCTGTAGGATGTGCTCTTTGTATGCTTACCTGCAATTGTCATTTTCTGCGAGTGTTACCAAAGATGGTGCCATTGTGCCTGTAATATGTATTTGAGCTTAGTAATATATTGTTACGTTCTCGGAATTACATGATTAGTGTTCTCTCATCCTCGTCATTAAAACCTGTCGCATCATGATTTACGTTTTGTGTTGCCCCACCTAATTTGTGTTTGTGTGCGATTTGTTTAGGGAACCACTTGTTTTTTTTTGGTGTTCATGAAAAAAAATTGAATTACACACCTTCATTGCATTTTTTTCTTCCTTTTCTTTCTTGAGCTTTTTGGACGTTCTTGAAATGCTTGTTCTTGGCCAAGACAAGAAATTAAAGGGATTCTAACTTGCATTTGCAGGCATGAGAAATCTGGTAATAAACAGTTTGTAACTGAACTAAGCAAATGGGTCTTCCATGAAAGAGGCCATCTTAAGGTGAGCCATTTTGACTCGCAACTTTATTTTGAAGCTCATTTTGTTTTCAAAGAAGAAAGCATTCCAGCAATTTGTTCAAATGACTGGAACCAGTGCTACTAAAAATAGAAAACCCTTCTCCTCCTTCATTTTATTTTTCTTCTTTTTGGCTGTCTTTATATATTGCAGTAGCAGTGACACACCATTCTTTGTGTAGGCCATTAACATCGAGCACCATAAAGCTGGTGAAACAACTGAACCATCCATGTACAGAATCAACGATGATTTGGTAACTGCTTCTGACTAAGTTATGAATTTATGCACCAAGCAGTCTATAAAATGGGAGTGAACAATCAGTTTGAGGGTAATGTGGTAGGGATAAGCCATTTTAATATAAAAAGTGTCAGGAACCTTCTGACATCTTACATTTGCTCTTCAGCGTGCCCAACAATGCCAATTCTAACTACTTTCTCAGTCTGAAATTTTATTAAAATTGAACTGTGGAAAAGAAATGGGGGAGGGGGAGAGGAGATCAAGACAGGGAGTGATTTTAGAAAAGAAAGATGTATCCATCAAAGCATGGATAGATAGAAAGAGATGGTCTACTTCAATCAAGTTAATTATGGGTGATCACTTTCTTCTACCACCACTAATTTTAAGCTTGGTCATCTCCATCTATGAATGGACCTTTTCATCTCCCTCCTTTCCTTGACTGATGATGGCCCAAACTACTTTTGATCCTGGGGGAGGGAGAGAGAGATCTTATTAGTATTATTATTGTTGTTATTTTTTAAATTGTTTGTTAACAGTAGCATGCTTCTGTTGCTTATGGCTTAAGTCTTACTGTAGGAATACTCAGTTGAGATCTATGAGTGGTCTGGAACAAACTGGCAACCATATATAGCTGATGATGTTCAAGTTCAGTTCTACATGATGAGCCCCTATGTGTTGAAAACCTTATCCAATGACCATAAGGTATTTCATCCCAAACACTTGCATTTCTCCGTGAATGTGCACTTCTGTCCATGATCTCTACTATTAACTGGTTTGTGTGATTATGCTGTTGCTGGGCCTGTACTATACTTCTTTCCGGGTTCCAGATGTTTATGGTGTTTTCCAGTTCAAGGTTGAGTACCAAAGGCTGGGATATACAACATTATCTCTTTCAAAGCAGGTACTTTTTTATTCACTCAATTTTGTTCAAGACGTGTGCTAAATGATAATGTTGCTAATAAAGAAGACTTGCAATCAGTTTTGAAATTTATGAATTCGGCTTACTCAAGTCAATGGGAGATATTTTGTTAGGGCCTATTTGGTAGAATTCTTCTCAAGAATTTTTAGAAATTTGAATTATAGAATTTTGACTAGCAAAGTTTTCTTTTAGGTTCATTTTGTAATTGGAAATTAGGATTTTAAAATTATAATAATTATAGAAATTTGAAAATTGTGTTGGATCGTTTAAAACATGTATCACTCAAAAATTATTAAACAACACTCTTTCCTGAAAAGGAAAAAAAAACACTTCATATTATGTTCGTGGCCCAGTAATTGAGTCCACATAATTTGCATGTGACCACACAATTGAAATAAAATATTAAATAGGCTCCAAAAGAGTTCTTATTTAAATTACAATTTTACAATTGACTACAAATATGAGCATTAAATTAAAAAAAATAACGCATAAATTGACTTCTTCTGGGCCCACCTTATAATATCATTATGCTTAGAATTATAAAAGGAAACAATGTCGTTATCATCCATTAAAGTATATTAAAACAAAAGAATAACAAAAAATCAATACCTAACGTCGTAACAAGAATGAGTGGACTCCATTCAATACCATGATTTATGGCTCTCACATTTTAATCACTCTATTTATTTTTTAATCATAAACTTCTATGACCTTAAAAAGTGTGACACAATTGTTCTAACCAAGGTTACTTTTAAGTAAACTCCATATTCAAGCATCATTGTTTCCAATAGAATCATATGATATTATTGGTGGGCCTTATGGATGTGTAATGGAAGGCCCTACACCACCATGCACCTAGAACATCTTGAAAACATCATAACAACGAATATTCACAAGTAGTTTGTGTGCACTCTTAACGTGGATCCACTTTGAAAACATTTTATATATCCAATTGATGGGTCTATACTGATTGAGAGTGGGGCCAGCAAATTAAGTGCAGGGATGAATGGAGAAGGTATCACTCCAACATCAATAATATAGTTGTGTGGCCAGCAATGTTGGTGGAGACTTTTTTATTAAGGACTTCAAGATTTATGTGGGTTTGGGACACTTTAAATTTTAGAAATAATAGCTTTTCAAAAGAATTTGGAATTTCCGAAATTTGATAACTTTTGGAATTTACAAAATTCCATCTATAAAATTTCCAAGGAACCACTGTATTTTGATAAGAATTTGTCAAATTCCACTGAATCCAAAATTTTACTCCCACGTTCTGAATACCAAATAGGCCCTTAGTCAATGGAAGGGTTGTTATAGAGGGACCCTAGTTGATTTGGCTTTAACAATATACTGAACATAATTTGTAGAAGACTAGCCACCTATAGTATTTCTTAATCAACATCAGACAATGTGAAGATCATTTGGTAGATGGGCTAACTTGGAAGGTGGTCTTTTGATTTGCGAGTTTAATCATTTTGGGTCTAACTTCAGTCATTTTGTGGATGATGGGAATTTTATTAAAAGCTATTTGTCTTCTAATACTGTTCCAATTTTCCATTACCTTTGCCTTCATTTTCATGATTGAGTTTTAACGTTTAAATCACAGATTCCACTCCACCCGTTCAAACACAATGAATATGAAAGGTTTGTTACGGCAGCTTACCCCTACTATGGAGCTTCATTTTCCATGGTATGGATTCAGTTCTCTCAGTTTTTTTTTAATTTTTTTTAATAAATTGTATTAGTATTCTACTCCTTTTGAAAGAAATTCATTAGCATAAGAGTGTTTCTCTGATATCCTATTTTCTGATTGCAGATGACAGGGTTCTTTCTTTTCACCGTTATCTACCTATACAACAAATAAGATAGGTGTTGTGAGATTTTCCCTTTTGAGAATCGAGATGCATGCTTTTGTTGAAAGTTTTTGAGTGAGGGAATCACCTGTTACAAACAGTTCTAGAAGAATTTTAGTATTTGTTAGTTATATGAAACTCCATGTTCAATTCACTACCAGTTGGTATCAAGGGGCGACCTGAAAAAAAATCATGTTTGAGTCGTGAATTTCTTAAAAAAATTAAATTGACCCGACTCGATTGAACCTGAAATAAATTTAGGTCATGTTGGGTAGAGGGAGCTCAAACCCAAACCCAACTCGAATTGAATTAAAATTAATATTTAAATAATTTATTTATTTTACGTATTAATTTAGTCCATGTACAACAGTAAGTTAAAAAATCTTAGTTTAGTATTCTAATTTTTCATATCTCAATATGCTCACATGAAAGCTAAGGTCTTTTATGTTTCATTTTTTTTTTTTTAATTCTATATAAATTCACATCATATCGGGTTCGTTCGGTAAGGTCTTTCTGTTGAAGTTGTATGTCTACCATGTGGGATTGCCATTATTCTTGTCTTTCTGTTGAAGTTGTATGTCTACCATGTGGGATGATTTCATGCGGATACTCTGAGGAATCTAACATAAGCCCGTTCGGACTTTCCACTTGGTGATGGCTCCGATTTGGGGCCCATATGATGATAAATCTTAAACTGTTCAATTTGATTCTTCTCTGTTAGCTTTCGATTAACCTATTTGATATTCATTTAGTTCATTCTCTCTGATGTAGTGCTGTATTTAGCATCGTAGGTGTTTGTGTAAATCATATGTAAAGATATTTATGTTATGGTTTTATTTTGTTCTAAAAATATTAAGGGCTAGAGTGACCTGATGGACCACATTTGGATAGTTTGAGATAGTTTGATACTCTATTGAAACTATCCGACCATCTAAATCTTTTGATCATAGGATATGTTCCGATACGCAAGCTAGTTGATTCGGAGCATGTAAAAATTCCATTATATTTCAGCCGAAACTGTTGAAATGCACCGTTTCGGTTCGAAAACAGAAACAAAAACATTTTGCTGAAACATTCTACTTCTTCATCCAATGCATTTTAACTTGTTTGCATCATCTTATAATATCTCGTGACGAAACAATTTATTAAAATAGCGGATCACTAACGCAATAATATATAATGAAATTAAATAATGTGTAGATGTCTTGGACCACCTAAGTTTTATAGTTATATTTTAGATTAGATAATACTTAAAAATTTAAATAAAATAAAATAAATCGTTGAAGTGAACCTCTCATTTAATTATTCATTAATGTATTTAAATCATATAAATAAAGATATTTAAATAAAATTTATTTCTTATAATCAACCTATAAACAATGTCTATTTTATTCTATTCAGCTAACTGAACCTCGTAAAATGTAGTCACGAAAGCTCCGAGTAAGATCAGTAAGATCAGATTAGAGTTTCGGTGGCCGATTTGATGGTCCTTTTTATGACGAGCTCCATACTTCGTATCTCTCTGTACATTTACAACCAGTCGATTTTGAAATATTCTACAACATGCATTTAAAAATACTTTACTTATAGATGATATCTCAATCTCTTATTATCATTGAGAGCATATTTATCATACTTTTTATTTTTTGAAATTTTATTTTTAATAATTTCATTCTCCATAAAAGTAATAATTTTCAATTTTATTTTTAACATCATCAATTTTTATTATTTAGCATGAATCTAAAAGGTTTTTCATAAATATATGTCAATATTTTTTTTTTCTATTGTCAAGTAGATGAGACCTTATTTAAAATAATAATAGCAGCGACAACAACAATAATTGTGATAACAAATACAACAACAATAACATTAGGGAAATAATTTAGACACGGGATTTGATTTTTTTGGTAGAAATTACTGTATTGCCCTTCCGTGTCAGCGTAGTGTGGACGTGAGATAAGAACATTTTTCCGTTGGATCGTTCGGACGATTATTCATACCTAAATTCCATTTGTCCGGACGTTCTGTAATACATAGTGTATTATTTAAATAATAAAACCTTCTTTAAAACTTTAAAGTTATTTTTTAAGCATTGTGTATTTTCAAAAATTTTCAAATTGAATATCCAGATTAATTACGATAACCTGATAAAAATACTTTAAGACTTCAAGGTCTTTTGATACTCCCAAATGCTTAAAACAAAGTGTTTTACAAATAAAGGTATTTCTTGGTTGTGCCGAAACACATTTGGGAGTTTCAAAAGACCTTAAAGTTTTAAAGTATTTTTATCATTTTATCGTAATTAGTATGGATATTCAATTTGAATTTTTTTGAAAATATACAGTACTTAAAAAATAACAGTCTACGTTACCAATTCTAAATTAATGTATAGTGTATTAGTTAAATAATAAAATCTGTTTTAAAACTTTAAAATTAGTTTTTAAATACTGACATAAATCCCATTTTGTCCGTGTCTAAATTATTCCCTTAACATTAATGGAGTTGTATAATACTATACTTTATATAGTCAAATGCCATAACAGAAGAATTATTTCCCAATTCCCATTGAGTGGATCCTGCGCCCCTGCCTATCACGCAAGGAATTCTCTGTTTCCAGCTCCTGCACCGCGGTGTACCCCTCTATATATAATTATATATAGAAGAGTAATTAAGTTTGATTCTATCTTTATTTCTCTTAATCTAATCTAAAAGTTTATACGTTACGTTAGATCAAATCAATTCATTGACATGGGTGTTTAGGAACGGATTATGAATTGAATTGAATCTTTAGTCAAATCATGTGTCATAAATACCATGTTTAATTAGGGTGGACCCATTCTATCAAAAAATTTAGAAGTTTAAGAATTAAACCTTTGGTCATTGTAGCGTATCACATAAATTCGAATTGTCAAAATACTATTTTTTTTTTCAAAATTTAGATCCAACCATTTTATGTTCTTTTAATATATTTTACCATTAAATTCATCATGATAGATAATTTTTTAATAATTTATTTTTAATTTAAAAATAAGATAATAATTCTCTTTCTCTCTATTTAATAGTCTCTGTAATAATCAATCTATTTATCTAGATTCCTATAATAAAATGGAACATACTCTCCAAAATAGAATGTCAAAGCACCGGGCTCTTCAATTGAGTGTCCGATGTTTAAATAATACAAATGAATATAATGATGAAAACATTTTCTAACTTTTTGTCTCATCTGACATTTTTTCCTTAAAATAAATTAACGACAATTGACTGTTGAGCCGGAACCCATATTTCAGAATCTCTTTTATATTAAAATATTTTGTCTTCGTACTAACCACTTATTTTTTTTAAATATTTTATAGTTAAATAGATCAGATGCCTAGAAGCAGTTTTAGCGAAGCACGTTATCTTTATTATTTAAACATTTTCCTATAAATTCAGTTCCTTTTTTACCCTCTTCTCTTTGTTATCTCGTTTTCTTCTATTTAGGTTGTGGCTAGTGGCAGAGTGAGGTGCTATGAATCCTCCACTTCACAGTTCATGCAAAACTGTTATCTTTTTCATCGTTGTTAACGAGAATTCTTAATTTTTGTAATAAATCCCACTCCATGAGCTGAAAATAAGGAAATTGTGAGTAGATTTTCAACTTCCTCAGAAACCATAAAGATTTTTTTCTCAGAAATGCCAAAAAAAGCACTCTCAGGTATGAGAAACTGAAACTGCAGAGGTGTCTTTCTGCCATTTTAATGTGTCTGGTTACATTTCTCATTCTCACTCAATTTTAGATTTCGATCCTAAAAGAGAATAGAGAGAGAAGTTTTGTGTTAAAAAATTGTCTTCTTTTGCTATCTCTGCTCAAAGTTGCACGACTTTTAGCTTTGCAAACGGTTCAAATCCACCAAGAATCTCGTTTTTTGTTCATATTGAAAGGAGAGCTCCAATACCCATATCTGTTTTTACTCAATTTCCCTCTCTTTCGATTCCTTGGAGTCTGGCTGCAAAACCCATGCCAAGGTTTTGTATTTCTGCTACCCATTTTGCAAAAGAAACAGTAAAAGAAGAAGAGCAAATCCCAGATGCTGGAAAGGCTAAATATCCAATCTTTGGCTTTGATTTCAAGAGGTGCATGCTTCAAAAGGGAAATTCAGTGAATCTGGCCATAGACAAGGCGGTTTCGATGAGGGAGCTAGTGAAGATCCACGAGGCGATGCGCTACTCACTACTCACTGGCGGCAAGCGGGTTCGCCCAGTCCTATGCATTGCTGCTTGTGAGCTTGTCGGCGGGGCAGAAATTGTGGCAATGCCATCTGCCTGTGCAGTTGAAATGATCCACACCATGTCATTGATCCATGACGATCTCCCTTGTATGGACAACGATGACCTACGCCGGGGAAAACCCACCAATCACAAGGTATTCGGTGAGGATGTCGCTGTCCTTGCAGGAGATGCCCTCCTTGCTTTCGCATTTGAGCACATATCGACTGTCACAGTTGGTGTCCCACCTGAACGCATTGTTTGGGCCATATCTGAACTGGCAATGGCAATTGGGACTGAAGGGCTTGTCGCAGGGCAAGTGGTTGATTTAGACTCGACTGGATTGCAGGATGTTGGATTGGAGAAGCTTGAATTTATCCACATCCACAAGACTGCGGCTTTATTGGAAGCAGCAGTTGTGATTGGGGCCATCATGGGTGGGGGATCAGATGAAGAGGTGGAAAGGTTGAGAAAGTTTGCGAGGTGTATTGGCTTGCTTTCCAAGTTGTGGATGATATACTGGATGTGACAAAATTGTCTCTAGAGTTGGGGAAGACAGCTGGAAAGGATCTAGTTGCTGATAAAGTCACTTACCCAAAGTTGTTGGGTCTTGAGAAATCTAGAGAACCTGCTGAAGAGTTGAACAGGCAAGCAAGAGAACAACTATTGGGATTTGATACTAAGAAGGCAATGCCGTTGATTTCTTTAGCAAATTATATTGCCCATAGACAGAACTAGCATGCAAACCCGCAAATATTTTCCAATATTTTCATGCCAGAAGAGCAATTGATTTTATTGTATTCCAGCTGATGTTGCTCATATCCGAGCTTAGAACATTGTACTTCTGAGTTCATTGCCATCATCCTCGTTGTCATCATCATCCACCATTAACTTGTGATTTGCAATAGATAAATGGTAAGATTTTACTGTATTCGCACAAATTAATGGAAAATGTCAACCTTTTATTTCTTATTGCCATCTTTGTTTTTTAGAAATACTGTATGAGGTGTACTAGATTTTGTCTATGGCCTCATTGTTTTATACGTAGGACTCGATCGTATTTATCAGTAACAAAAGGTGTCCTAGTGATAAAAATACATTCAGTTTATTTCATGTTCACATCTGCAATGATTGCAAAAAATTGCTGTTAAGATGGTTTGTTGTATGTTAGTTCTTAAGAGTTAAGCTCCAACACCTATGTTTCAATAGCATTTCTGTTCTTCAATTGCCTGCTTTATGATTAGAAGCTGAATGCATTTAAATATGACTATCCAATGTCCATTTCCTTGTTGATGACTTCACCAAATCCATTACATTAACTTGCAAGAGCACCTTAATCATTTGAACAGTATACATTATTTGGTGCTCCAGTGACATGCCAAGCTATTACAGTCCTTTTTGACACCTCAATCAAACTGATGCAGAGAATCAACCTGCATTAACCGAGAAGGGATGACTGTTCCTTGTCATAGATGTCGTGAAAATGTTAACCATGAACAGGTTGACTAGTTAAAAACATGGGCCCAGTGAAGAGGATTTTGAAATTGGAGGTCACTTTAGTGATCTCTCAAAAGGGCGGATAGTGGTGATGAGAGAGAGAGAGCATCTGAGAAAAACCAAAAAATCTTCTCTATCAGAAAGGCAGGAATGATCTGTAACACCACTAACAACCAATGTCTTCTCTGACCAAGACATGCAGAGTGATGTTGAAGGAGAAGGCTACCCAACTTCAAAGAGGAGGAATGTGACTCCAATAACCGTGTGAGCAGATGAATTAAAGGATGAGAGGATATGGGAGGAACAATGGCAGTCTTTAATATATTTTTATGTATGTAGTGCATCCAGTGATCCTCTTCCATACACAATGATATCTTCCTGAGTAAGTTGAAATCCAATCACAATTCTTAACTATCTTCTATTTATGGATTAAAAATCTAATCTAAGTATCTAAAAGCTATTATAACATCCTATATGCATAACCCCTTACAGTTTCCTGCAAGAGAACCATAATCAGTGGAATAGTATGCTAAATACTTCTGTACTGCAGTGACAACCAAACCAACATAAGCTTTCCTTTGTCACAAGGCTCACCGACTCAAATGGTGTTATATGTTCTTGGGTTTTGCCTGTTCTCGTCGTCCTCATCATAGCTACCAATCCCTTCCATCCGGGGGCTACTTGTCTGTTCTCATATGTCAATATTTGGAAGATGCACATGATAGGTAATTTCCGTTTGTAAATGGTTCTGTACTTCTCTTTATATGGTAGCAGTATGACTACCATAAACCCTTTTCAGCATTGCTAAGTGCTTGCTAGAATGTGATAAAAATTTGAGAAATTGCTTAAATGGAAACCTCTGCAATTGACTATGTTAATCATAAAATGCTACAGGTTTAGTCACAGTTCAATGTAAGAAGACATAATTAAGAACACATGAGAAAAGAAATAGTTGCGAGAATGTGCCCCACAATTCTCTAGTTAGGGGTATATTGGCCAATACGATGTGCATGTTACGTCTTTCTGCTACAGGGTCCAGCATATTTTATGCTATCAAATTTTTGCCTAAAAGACGGCCACTCAAGGTTATGATTCAAAGGGGTTTTATCCAATATTCATCTTGATTCTCTTCTCTATACCTTGTCAGTGAACCTCCTTCCAACATTCACTTTGATGTGAAGCCTACTCCTCCTGGTACCTTTAAGAGGATCTTGGTCTGAATGTTCAAAATTAAATTTCTGAGAGATGGTCATTTGATCCTTTCCTAGTCTATGGTTTCATTTGTTGGGTTTTTTCAGTTCCAAACCATCTGGGTGTATTCTTTCTCCTAATAATAAATCAGTAACCATTCTTAATTCAGGCAGTTCAAACCATCCATAGTAGTAATTTGATGTAACATTTCTTCCGTGATTCAGCAGTAGCTTGTTGTTCCATGTTCCATGGAGCTGAGGTTCAAAATATGGAATAATCAAGTCTTTCCATAACTCTTACCACCCAGTCAATTCTGCTGTCCTTGGTCCCTCTTTCACCTTCAAGACCACATATTGTCGGTGACTCTTGGCTTATCAATGCATATTCCCGTGTAAGATAACGATCAACCAAAAATTGAAGGTAAGATGAGTTACTATGTGGTTGCCCATCGAGAATCATTTGAATAGATTCTTCTCCTCAGGGTTCTTGTATAATTTTGCCATAACCTTTCACCTTAAGTGAAAAGAGCATGGTTTTAATGGATATATTCTTTGAAGAACTCTAAATCTGAAATTTCTAATGAATCTCACTAGTGGCCCATTAATGAAAATCTGTCATTAGCAAATGAAAAAGGCAAAAAAAAAATCTAACAACGGTAAAAATAGATTCATACTTGCACTATTCATCTTCAAAGCCAAACCACTTTTACTTTGCAAACTGGTAATGTCCCACTTCTTCTTGCATCCACCGATTCATTGGCTAAAAGAATAAGAATGAACCTTCCAAAAAAAAAAAAAAGAACCAGAATGAGGGTTTGTCTTTCTTACAATTTTGTTCCTCTGGAAGTGGAAATAATTCTATGCATCTACAGATATCTTCAACATATATCTTCACAATGACTATTGAATACTTGGGTAGACTAGATCACGAGACTGCATTGCATGGCTTGTATCATGCACAATAATCCTAGCTCAGTTGTATGTTTTAATAACGTAGTTTGTACCTATTGGTTCTCTTTTACCTGTTTGAAGACCTTGTGAAGTAGCCATTTTTATGTCCTAGTGATGATGATTTCTCTTTCCCATCATTGTCTTCGTTTCATGTATTTCTATACTGATGGCATCAGGTGTTGAGATAGAGAATTGCAAAATCACAGAATAACTTGTTTCTCTTGGAATAAACCTTCGCTTTTGATGACTAGATCATAGGGTTCAATGAAATAAGGCTTCATGAATGAAATGCCCGCCACCCAAAATCCACGTCACTCAAATTTGATTTCTCCAGAAATCTTCAATTTCATGTTCTCACTTGTAAGCAACACATATTTTCAGATGACACCTAATCCAAACCTGGTTTTTCACTTTTCTGAGCTGCCATGGATTGTCCTGGGCAGATTAAATGAATGGCAATATGGAGCTGTTTTGCGAGTAAAAACTTGTGTGATCATAATTTTAGAGGCAGAGATAACCGACTCTACTTCCCATATTCCTGGCTGGTATGGGTCTTCTGCTAGTTTGACCATAGTTCTAGAGGCAGAGATATCCGACTCTATCTAGAATCTTGATCAAAATAAAAATGTTCATTGATTATTTACAAGAGAGAGGATAAAACTCAAATGATGACGATTGTTCACAAAAAATGGGTTTCATTTCAACCCGTCTATTGACCATAGAGGCCTCATCTGTCTTCCTCGACAAACTTTTGTTGCAACTCAAGACTATATTTAAAACTTAGAAGGTTTGACTTGCCTGAATCAACTCAATCGATTTGGAATAATAGCATGACTCGATTTGATTAGATTTTGGACTGGCCCGTGATCTGTCCTAGTAGAATGTTAGAAATGAATCTCACCACTCCATAATCTGACTGAGGTGAGTCTTATATTTATAGAATATAACACCCATGGTTATTTCATAGCTACATTAACTACAAATTAGTTTCTTACAGTTTCTTGAAAATAAAAAACTACATTGCCCCCACACAGGGTAGTTCAACTAATAGACTATCTGGCTTAGAAACTAGAGGTCCCATGTTTGAATCCTGTATTAATTTGATGCACGTGGTTTGCAGAGATTTGTGTGTATATAGAGTTTTACCCAATACCCTCGTACACTCTGTTATAAAACAAAAACTATATACTAATCTTATCAATAAACACCCTTTCAGAGATCACCCAATATGGTTTTAGTGTTTAACATATTACCATATTACCTCATATCCTTTTGCTAGATGTCAATGCATATAGTTACCATATTGCATATTGGATTGATGGGAGTAAGAAAGAGCCGATCCTTGAAAACAATGTCAAATCAAAATAAAAAGGCCAATCCCAAATTAATGGGGTAGATTATTTAGATGACTATTATAATGATTTTATATGGGATTAGATGCAAAACTAGCCAATTCTATCAGGTATAGAATCAGGTTAGGTCTACATTATAATAGTTTTCTTAGAGAATTTATTCAGTAAAAAGGTTGTACAATATAAAGTTATACACAAGGCCCACAAGATGGAGGACCTGCTTCAGTAATCAGTATATCTCTTGAACTCAAATTGAGTCCAGATTTGGGTCACATAAATCTGAACCGGCTCGCTGAGTTCAATTTTCCTCAAATTGAGTCCAGATTTGGGTCACATAAATCTGAACCGGCTCGCTGAGTTCAATTTTCCTCAAACCCTTCACCTCCCACTTTACTAGTAAATGCAAGTCCTTCACAAACATATTTTAGTTAAAAAAAATATCATTTTTAACAGCCAAAAATTTCAACACGAAAAGTATATCCTAAATAATTAAAAATATGAAAAAAAAATCAATACAAAGAAACACTTGATATAAAATTCACAATTCTCTAGTGTCACATAATAAATTGTATGTTCTATTATAATCCGTGAAAATTTTGAATTTCATATTTTTTTTTAAAATCACATAAACTCTACAAATGTTCCTAAAAACTATATCATATTAAGAGCTATTCATTTAATTTCATCAATATTTCTATGTTATTTCACTATTTTTTTTTTCACAAGAAAACTCAAAATAAAAATTATCTTATTAAACCCAAAATTTATGAATTTTATGAAAAACTTGAAAAACACACAAACTGACAAACACCCTACAAATGATATCAATCACATTTAAAGCATCTACATTCAATTCCACGAACACTCAATATCATTTTCTTAAATTCTTATTACAAAAAACCTTCAAATCAAGATTATCTCGAGCACCTCTTGTGTTGCACTCCCTTTTGAAAGGACTTAAAAAAAAAAAATTATCTCAAGAGCAAAATATTTAAAAAATGATGAAAATAACTCAAAATGAAAAAAATGTTGAAATGGACAAATACCTTTCATACTTGAAAAACTTGCTTCTAAACCTTCTTAAAATAACACCCAATTCAAAATCGATCAAAATGGCCATTTCTTTTGAGAAAATTAAAAAATTATAAATGACGAATACTATACCCGTATACCATATTGCAGGGGTCAAGATATCGGCAATATATATTGCTATATCGACTAATACTGAATTTTAAATCCCCGACGTATTGTATTGTCCAATACAGGCCAACAAGATGGCCGTTTAGCAACCCATATTGGTTGTTTTTAAAATTGTATGGATAAATATGATACACATTGAACGACATGATGTATTGACATATTTAAAATGAATATGTATTGGCAGACATTTTCTACCCTTGCCGACCCCAAACCCTCTATCTCTGTCCTATGCATGCTTATACCTCAATTTTGCAAACTGTTTTCTAAGGGCAAGACTACCTATTTGAGACCTGCAACATTTATGATTATAACAGCAAGTATTTATAAAACTATGCTATACTCTTATTTGGAGCCGCAACTGCCTGCTGCAAATCCACATCCTCCTATTGCTTGAATATTCAGTCCGATATCATCATGGGTGGATTATAATTTAAAGAAAAATTGGATTGAAGCGTTTGTGCACAGTAGGTTGCTTTTGGATCTTTTGAAGAACTTTCCATGAGATATCTTCTGCTCCATTGACTACTTGGGTGAATTGGATGTATATTCTGGTTAACAATGCCAAGCCATGGTGCTTTCTTGCCTTGATGAAAGCCGTAAACCAAATCATACTCCAAAATTCTTAAAAAAGAAGAAATGAAAAGAATTCAGCTATAAATGATAAAGCATAAGAAGATTTAAGCATTTTATGGTAACTACTTGAAAGATTAGTGTCAGAGACACATGTGGCCCGAAGAAAAAATAAACATGTCATCATGGGCAGGATGATAACTCAGGTGGATTTGGCTTCAAGATGGGCGATGGATGGCTTTCATATGTCGAGAGGAGAGAATATGCCCAATTGATTATATGGGTGCATCAGGCTTCAGCTGTGTCATTGGAGGGTAAACCAGAGATTGATAACTGCATAGGATTCTTCCCAGTTCCTGTTTCTCATAAATATAACCATTGATTACTAATACTGATGGATATTTAGAAAACTAAGCAGTAACAATGAGGCACTTGAGTACATAGACCTTTCTGAACATAAAAATTGATTGCGAATAGGGATACATCCAAATGCAGACATAATCAGAAAAATGCAAGGATATCAATGAAATCTAGATTCTACAGAAATCAAAGCAGGAAAACCTTTGGTATTTTCAGCAATGAAATATCTCAGCTCTTGAAATCGGAGTGGTTCATTTCCCCAAGAAGTCCATCCAGCCATCAATTCTCTAGCAAAAAGTTCAATGCACCTAGCAGGCTTGGGTCCTGGTACATAATCCAATAGCAACTCTAACAAGGTCAAGGAGAGAAAGGGACGTTTCACGGTGTAGATTGTATGAACACATCAACAGAACAGTATAAAGGAAATTTTACTATTGACATATAACACCAACTTTATAAGAATTCTCTTCTATCTAACAAAGAAAAGAATTCATACTCGCTACCTGCAGATGCATACATCCCCATCATCAGTTGTGAAGCAGCCAAACTATGAAGACCTGATAATGCTTAGTTCAACACGACTTATAGCTTAAAATTAACAACATCCAACTGCAATTTAATGTGAACAAACCATGAGCAATATCAAGGTTGGTATTTTCAAAGACATAACCTTATCAATTCTCTATTCAATACTATTATACTGGTACCAGACGCATTTTAAAAAAGGTCACCATCTTCTTCTACTTTTTCAAAGATACTTTAATTATACATGTATCTTTTGTAAGGTCTTAATTGATATATGAGATTTGCGAATGATTTTGTGTATCCATGAGATTAGTCTCACCTCCAATGTCCCATGTTATATATATATATATATATATATATATATATTCAACTACCTAAGCTTTTATCTAGTCTCTTCTTTTTATATCATATAAATTCATAATTTAAACAATTTCTTCTTCTTATGATAGTTGGTGTGCTTCTAAACATTAAACATTTAGGAAAAGTTTAAAAGATGAAAGTTTTTGTAAATATTTCATTATATTTTTCTTTGTTCCTAGAATATATTATAAAACCTTGCTTTAAAAATAGTTTTTTGAAGTAAGTTTTCTTTCAAAAAATTTGGTAAAAACATAATTAAATTGAAAACATAGTTTTAAGCCTGTTTCAATTTAACTTTTAAAAATATACAAAAAAATTAAGTAAATCTGTTATTTTTTAAGAAAAAATTGAACTGGGTTTTAGGTATAAAAGTCTAAAAATTGGGTTTGTGGTCACTTAAAAATCTTAATTTTAAAACCCTTTTTCATAAAGAATCCATCTCTTCAAATGACTAACATATTTTAGCTAAAAGGAACCACCTTCACTCCACTTTGTTTCCGAAGCCTAAACCCCCATTTTCAATTAGGAGGTTCACATCTTTCCACTTCACAGGATATATTTTCCTTTTTTAATAGATTGAATTTTGTTGCTCAGTTCGACCCTAATATGGCCCAAGAACCCGACCTAATCTGATTTAAAACTTGAATTTAGATTGATTTAGGATTTTTTTAATAAATACCCAAATCAATATATTTCATTTTAAAAAAAATAAATAAAATTCTCACACTTTTAATGACTAGAAAAATAAAAAATAAACAAAATTATTCTTTTCTAATAGAAATAATATTTTACACATTTAATATTCAAGAAAAAAACAAAATACATAAAAAAGTAATTATTGAACATAATTATTATTAAATCATAATAAAAAAGTATTCATAAAAAATTAAGGCCAATGTGTATTAAGTCGAATTGGGTAAATCAATTTTCTAAAGGTCAAACTCAACTCGACCAAATTTTAAATTAGGTTTGTATTCCCTCAACCCAATCCAACCCACCCCTAGTATAAAGAATTGCTTAATCCTTCAGGTCGGGTCATACAAGTTGCATCAAAATCTGACACAAGTTTCACCCGTGCAAAAAATTTGATAAATCAATATAGCATAAAATAGTACTCCCTCAGTTCCATTTTAGTTGTTTGATTTGAAACATTTGTATTTTTTAAGGAACTCTCTATATAAGGCTAGCACTATATGTGATCTTATCTATTTTCAACACACTTTATACTATTCCAATATAAATGAGACAACTATTTTGGGACAATTCCAAAATCCATTTAGGACAACTAATTTGGGATTGAGGGAGTATAATTCTAGAGTAATTTTATAATTTTTAAAATTATAACACATAATTGGTATTAATAATGTGCTACAAATTATCATTTATCATTTTAACGTAAACTAGATGTTGGAAGGTGGAACCCTATGTATTGCACCCAAATCTGATTAGATGTAATTTGGTGTGGGTTCCACATTTATCTTATTTAATATTGAGATTGTAAAGATTTTATAAATATCTAAGGAAGATAAAAAAAGGTGCACCATTCGGACACCCCTTTTTCTACCAAGGAACACCCCTTTTCAAATTTTATGTGGAAATTACCGTTTTGCCCTTTCACTAAAAATAATTCGAACGATTATTTAGTGCAATTTTCAGATCCTTCGAACATCGAATCGTTCGACCAATGATGCTACAGAAAAATCTATTTAAAAATTTAAACAGTAATTTTTTTTTTAAATTTTAAAGTTATTTTTTAAGCACTTTGCATTTTCAAAATTTTTCAAATTAAATATCCGAACTAATTACGATAGCCTAATAAAAATACTTTAACAATTCAAGGTCTTTTGACACTCTTAAATGCTTAAAATACAGTATTTTATAAATAAGGGTATCCTTGGCTGTGCGGAAAATACATTTGGGAGTGTCAAAAAGACCTTAAACTCTTAAAGTATTTTTATCAGGTTATCGTAATTAGTCTGGATATTCAATTTGAGAAATTTTGGAAATACACAGTCCTTAAAAAATAATTGTCTATGTTGTCGATATCTCTTTTAAAACTTTAAAGTTATTTTTATCAAATTTATATAATTGTCTATGTTGCAGATATTCATATAATGTTTTAAGTGTTATCAAAAGGTGATTTTATAGAATTTTTTTTTTATATATTTTTATATTTAAAATTTCTTATTTTAAAAATTTTAATCTTTAAGTGACCGCTAAAAAATTGATCTAAACTAAATGATTAGTATTTTTTGAATTTTTTTAAATTTACAGAATCTACTTTTCAAATGCCCTAATGAAATTGACTATTTCTCTTTTTTTTTTTAAAAAAAATTCATTTATTTCGGAGATTTTACTATTAAGCGGTTTTAAATGAATTGAAAATTCAAAATCCTCCCGTTGGAGATGTAACGCCATCTCTCCCTTCTCTGTTCGCTGCGCTCCGGTATCGGCCATCTGGTTGAGCCTGATCGGTTCGAGATTGGGGTTATGGCTGACCCCTTTCTGCTCGTCGACTGTTCCCGGTTTCCTCCGATCTGAAAAACCCAACGCCTCTAACCTTGGAACAGCGATCTGGTATGTAGATCTGCTGTCGGTAAGCGGCAGAGTGAGAGCAGAGGGAGGCGGCTCTCGAAGAGCAGCAGAGGCTGCTGTAGGCTGCAGCGAATGGCTGCTGCAAATAGTCGGATCGGTAGCCGACAATCGGAAAGAGGGAGATCCCAGATCTGCTTGCGGTGAAACCAGTCCAGATCCGTGGAATCCAAAGAACGGGGGCAGCCGGTCGCTCCAAAGAACGGGCATGGTCGGATCTGCAACAAGGAACAACTGGAGACCAGTCCAGATCCGTGGAATCCGGCGAGCAGCAGAGGACCAGGCGGGAGCAAATCTGGGTGAACCCGATGCACAAATAGAGTGGCTGGCGGATGGTGCTGTTCGTTTTTACCCCTTGCAAATCTGGGTTTCTTCTTCCCCCTTCTTCTCCGGTCAGATCCGGCGATGGTGTCAGGTGAAAAATCCCCTTTGAAATCACCGAAGAAAAAAATAATGCATGAAAATAAAAAGAACTCAGATCTGCGCCTTTCTATTTCGGCCGTGTCTTTTTTTTTTCTCAATCCCTGATCTTTCTGGTTTCACTTCGAAACCCTGTCTCAAGATCTATGAAATGGATATGGTTGCAGCGATGAAACCCCAAAAATCTGGGTTTCTGCTGCTTTTCTTACTGCCGCCTGCGTCCCTGCGTCTGCCTGTGGACAAAGGACATGTTAGAGCAGAGAAGGACGAAACATATGGCCCAGATGAAGGTCTTCTACTGGCTTCTTTATGATAATATAGAAATACAACATTTGAAGGCCACATGCCTTTTCAATTGAAAAAGGGTGTGACGAGACGAAAACCCCCCCGGGAAGAGAACAGAGGGTGGGGGGTTCAATTGTTCAGTAGCCTTGTGGGCAGAACTTTTGTGATTGGGTCCCAGATTAGAAGGATGCTTCTTTTTGGTGAGTGGGACACTCTGCATGGGGAGGATTGGGTTGTTCTGAGTGGTTGTGGGGTGATGATATACAATAGTCTTATGTGTAAAAACATTACCTCTGAAAAAGGAAAAAGACACTCCGTTTCAAAATGAAAAATGAAAAAAAATTAGGATATGCAGTTTACTTGATTGGATGATTGTATCACTCTGTCAGTAGTTTTGTTTTCTTTCTTTATTATGAAATGAAGTATTTGCTTTTTTTCTTCAATTGTATTTCTGGATCAGTACGAATAAGATGATTGGATGGGTTTCTATTTGATTCTCTAAATAACCAATGAAGTTGCAGTTTGTGGCATATGAAGTTCCTCCAAAACAGTTTCTTTTGTATTTTGATTAACTGGCAGAATTTCAATAACATTTATCTATTTATTCTACGCAGGCAAGAAATAATGCACGTGTCTTGCTATCTGGCTCATTGGATTTGTTTAGCAACAGGTATCCATTAATTTCATTTTATTTTATTTTTCTCAAAATTTTGTTCATACATTTATAACAATACTCACTGTTTAGGCTGTTCAGATCAGCTGTGCAGAAGGCTGGAACATCAATTAAGTGAGTGGAATTTCATCATGTCTTCTCTGTCTGTAGGTCTTTAGTTACATGCTTGTTTGGCTGTTGAAAGTTCCTGTGCACTATGTAAATGGTTTTAAAAACTTTGGTCTCTATACCAAGGGATCAATTTGAAGGTGAAATGAAGTAGTAAGAAAAGGTATGCTACATTATGGAGTTATGGAGATATGGCTTTTTATTGGTTTGAGTGGAAGTATAACTTGAACATGCGAACCCCAAACAAATGAGATAAGGCTTCAATTACATTACTATTATACTGATGGTCATGATGACTCTTAGAGTTAATTAATTTATGCAATTATGAGTTTTCTGTAGGATGTGCTCTTTGTATGCTTACCTGCAATTGTCATTTTCTGCGAGTGTTACCAAAGATGGTGCCATTGTGCCTGTAATATGTATTTGAGCTTAGTAATATATTGTTACGTTCTCGGAATTACATGATTAGTGTTCTCTCATCCTCGTCATTAAAACCTGTCGCATCATGATTTACGTTTTGTGTTGCCCCACCTAATTTGTGTTTGTGTGCGATTTGTTTAGGGAACCACTTGTTTTTTTTTGGTGTTCATGAAAAAAAATTGAATTACACACCTTCATTGCATTTTTTTCTTCCTTTTCTTTCTTGAGCTTTTTGGACGTTCTTGAAATGCTTGTTCTTGGCCAAGACAAGAAATTAAAGGGATTCTAACTTGCATTTGCAGGCATGAGAAATCTGGTAATAAACAGTTTGTAACTGAACTAAGCAAATGGGTCTTCCATGAAAGAGGCCATCTTAAGGTGAGCCATTTTGACTCGCAACTTTATTTTGAAGCTCATTTTGTTTTCAAAGAAGAAAGCATTCCAGCAGTTTGTTCAAATGACTGGAACCAGTGCTACTAAAAATAGAAAAACCCTTCTCCTCCTTCATTTTATTTTTCTTCTTTTTGGCTGTCTTTATATATTGCAGTAGCAGTGACACACCATTCTTTGTGTAGGCCATTAACATCGAGCACCATAAAGCTGGTGAAACAACTGAACCATCCATGTACAGAATCAACGATGATTTGGTAACTGCTTCTGACTAAGTTATGAATTTATGCACCAAGCAGTCTATAAAATGGGAGTGAACAATCAGTTTGAGGGTAATGTGGTAGGGATAAGCCATTTTAATATAAAAAGTGTCAGGAACCTTCTGACATCTTACATTTGCTCTTCAGCGTGCCCAACAATGCCAATTCTAACTACTTTCTCAGTCTGAAATTTTATTAAAATTGAACTGTGGAAAAGAAATGGGGGAGGGGGAGAGGAGATCAAGACAGGGAGTGATTTTAGAAAAGAAAGATGTATCCATCAAAGCATGGATAGATAGAAAGAGATGGTCTACTTCAATCAAGTTAATTATGGGTGATCACTTTCTTCTACCACCACTAATTTTAAGCTTGGTCATCTCCATCTATGAATGGACCTTTTCATCTCCCTCCTTTCCTTGACTGATGATGGCCCAAACTACTTTTGATCCTGGGGGAGGGAGAGAGAGATCTTATTAGTATTATTATTGTTGTTATTTTTTAAATTGTTTGTTAACAGTAGCATGCTTCTGTTGCTTATGGCTTAAGTCTTACTGTAGGAATACTCAGTTGAGATCTATGAGTGGTGTGGAACAAACTGGCAACCATATATAGCTGATGATGTTCAAGTTCAGTTCTACATGATGAGCCCCTATATGTTGAAAACCTTATCCAATGACCATAAGGTATTTCATCCCAAACACTTGCATTTCTCCGTGAATGTGCACTTCTGTCCATGATCTCTTACTATTAACTGGTTTGTGTGATTATGCTGTTGCTGGGCCTGTACTATACTTCTTTCCGGGTTCCAGATGTTTATGGTGTTTTCCAGTTCAAGGTTGAGTACCAAAGGCTGGGATATACAACATTATCTCTTTCAAAGCAGGTACTTTTTTATTCACTCAATTTTGTTCAAGACATGTGCTAAATGATAATGTTGCTAATAAAGAAGACTTGCAATCAGTTTTGAAATTTATGAATTCGGCTTACTCAAGTCAATGGGAGATATTTTGTTAGGGCCTATTTGGTAGAATTCTTCTCAAGAATTTTTAGAAATTTGAATTATAGAATTTTAACTATCAAAGTTTTCTTTTAGGTTCATTTTGTAATTGGATATTGGGATTTTAAAATTATAATAATTATAGAAATTTGAAAATTGTGTTGGATCTTTTAGGGTTTAGGGTTTTAGGGCTTTCGAATTTTAAGGGTTTAGGGTTTTAGGGTTTTATGATTTTAGGGTTTTAGGGGTTTAGGATTTTACTGTTTGGGGTTTAGGGTTTTAGGATTTTTGGATTTAGGGTTTATCTTTTTATGGCTTTTGGATTTTAGAATTTAGTGTTTAGGGTTTTCTGGTTAGAGCGTTGAGAGTTTTAGGGTTTATAGTTTTAGGGTTTGAGGTTTTAGGATTTTAGGGTTTTTGGATTTAGGGTTTAGGGTTTAGGTGGGTTTTAGTTTTTAGGGATTGAGGGTTTAGGGTTTTAGGGTTTAGTGTTTTAGAGTTTTAGGGTTTTAGAGGTTAGGGTTTAGGGTTTAGGGGTTTAGGTTTTATGGTTTTAAGGTTTAGGGTTTTATGGTTTTTGGGTTTAGGGTTTAGGGTTTTAGGGTTTAGGTTTAGGGTTAAGGGTTAAGGGTTTTAGGGTTTGAGGCTTTTAGGGTTTAGGGTTTTGCATTTTTGGATTTTAGGGTTTTAGGGTTTTGGGTTTAGGATTTTAGGGTTTTAGGGTTAAGAGTTTAGGGTTTTATGGTTTTTGGATTTATGGTTTAGGGTTTTAGGTTTTGAGGGTATCACGATTAGGGTTTAGGGTTTTTGTGTTTTTGGGTTGTAGGGTTTAAGGCTGAGGATTTAGGGTTTAGGATTTTAGGGTTTTAGGTCTTTAGGGTTTAGAGTTTATGGTTTATGGTTTAAGGTTTAGAGTTTTAGGGTTGCAAGGTTTTAGGGTTTTAGGTTTTAGGGTCTAGGGTTTTTGGGTTAAGAGTTTTGGGTTTAGGGTTTAGGGTTTAGGGTTTAGGGTTTCAGTGTTTTAGGGTTTCAGTGTTTTAGGGTTTAGGGTTTTAGTGTTTTATTGTTTAGGGTTTAGGTTTTTAGGGTTGTATGGTTTAGGGTTTTACAGTTTTCCGGTTCTAGGTTTTAGGGATTTAGGGTTTTTGGGTTTAGTGTTTAGGATTTTTGGTTTTATGGTTTTAGGGTTTAGGATTTTAGGGTCAGAGGGTTAAGGGTTTTAGGGTTGAGGGTATTAGGGTTTGAGGGCTTAGTGTTTTAAGGTTCGGGTTTTAGGGTTTTGAGGTTTAGGGTTTTAGTGTTTCTGTTTATGGTTTTAGGGTTTTAGTGTTTTGGTGCTTACGGTTTTAGGGTTTAGTATTTTAGGGGTTTAGGGTTTAAGGGTTTTAGGCGTTTAGGGATTTAGTGTTTTAGGGTTTAGGGTTTGTTTTAGGGCTTTAGGGTTTAGGGTTTTAGAGCTTTAGTGTTTTGGGGTTTAAGGTTTAGGGTTTTAGGGATTTATCAGTTTACAGGTTTAGGTTTATGGTTTTAGGGGTATAGGGTTTTAGGGTTCAGGGATTAGGCTTTTGGGTTTAGGATTTAGTGTTTAGAGTTTTAGGGTTTTGGGTTTGGATTTAGGGTTTAGGGTTTCGGGTTTTAGGGTTTTAGTGTTTGAGGGTTCTAGGGATTTAGGGGTTCAGGGTTTTAGGGTTAGGGTTTTAGGGTTTAGTATTTTAGGATATAGGGTTTACAGTTTTAGGCTTTAGGGTTTTAAGGTTTATGGTTTCAGGGTTTAGGCATTCAGGGTTTTAGGATTTCTATCTCCAAATTTTTTTTTTTTGGTTCATAATTGGAGATGGGCATTTGAGACTTCGGTAAATTTTAATTTGCGGACGGATGTATTAAGGTCTTTTTTCAATCATAAAAGTTTCAATGCCCAATGTTTTTTAGGTTCATTGGTTTGGGAAGGGCATTCGAGATATTGGCAATGTTTAAGTCTCGAATCGGCGTCGGACAAACGGATAGTGAACAGTCGCGGATGAACGTAATTTGGAGGTTATTGTAACGTAGAAGTTTTAATGCCCAATTTTGTTTAGGTTCATTCTTTGGAGATGTGCATATTTTAATTTACGGAGTGGCGTAGTAAAGAATTTTTGGTATTACAAAAGTTTCAATCTCCAATCTTTTTTTATGTTCGTTGGTTGGAGATGGGGCATAGAGCATGGTGACAGAGAGGCACTAGAGTCGGGTAAGTGAATGAGGGGTAGAGGTGAGACATGAATGTAATACCTCTCCCCACTTGGACCCACAACGTGCCATTATAGCACGGGGTTGGTGCCAGGAATGAAGGTATAGCTACGGGTGATCTGATCTCCAAGGGAGGAGCACGTAGGCAGCTGATAATTCAGTTCGATCACAACGAGGGTCCAATAAGTCCTAGGATTCGTGGGAGTCTCTCTTGGTCTCGGTGAAGACTCAGGATCCCCAATTTTGTTGGATCGCTCTGTCGTGAGCATCGATCCCGCATCAGGTTGGGGATAGGCTTTTGAAACAATGACAGTTGGTTAGAGATGGGGCATGGAGCATGGTGACATAGAGGCACTAGGGTCGGGTATGTGCATAAGGGGTAGAGATGAGACATGAATGTGTAATACGGCCCCCCACTTGGACCCACAACATGTCATTATGTGTAGCACGGGGTCGGTGCCATGTATGAAGGTAGAACTACGCGTGATCTGATCTCCGAGGGAGGAGTACTTAGGCTGATAATTCAGTTCGATCACACCGAGGGTCCAATAAATCCTAGGATTCGTTGGAGTCTCATGGTCTCGGTGAAGACTCGGGATCCCCAATTTTGTTGGATCGCTCCGTCGTGGGCATTGATTTCGCATCAGGTTGGGGATGGCCTTTTGAAACAATGGTAGTTGGTTTGAGATGGGCCATAAAGCATAGTGACATAGAGCCACTAGGGTCAGGTATGTGCATGAGGGGTAGACATTAGACATGAATTTACTACCTCCCCCATTTGGACCCACAACATGGCATTATGTGTAGCACGGGGTTGGTGCCATGTATGAAGGTAGAACTACGTGTGATCTGATCTCCAAGGGAGGAGTACGTAGGCAGTTGATAATTCAGTTCGATCACACTGAGGGTCCAATAAGTTCTAGGATTCGTGGGAGTCTCTCTTGGTCTCGGTGAAGACTCGGGATCCCAAATTTTGTTAGATCGCTCCGTCGTGAGCATCGATCCCGCATCAGGTTGGGGATGGGCATTTGAAACAATGACAGTTTTTAAATCGCAGATAGGCGTAGTTAGTTGTTTCCTTTAACATCGAAGTTTCAATGTCCAATTTTGTTTATGTTCATTGGTTTGATATGGGCATTTGAATCATTGACAATTTTTAAGTTGCGGATGGGTGTTGTGTCGAGTTTCCGGTAGAATAGAAATTTCAAAGCCCAAATTTGTTTAGGTTCATTTGTTACGGATGGGCATTTAAAACATTAGTAACGTTTAAGTCGCTGACGAGCGTAGTAATGAGTTTTCGATAACATAGATGTTTCAATTCCCAATTTTGTTAAAGTTAATTGGTTGGGGATAGGCATTTGAGACATTAGCAATCGGATGAGCGTCTTAAGCAGTTCCTGCTAACATAGAAGTTTTAATGCCCAATTGTTTTTAGGTTCACTGGTTGGGATGGGTATTTGAAACATTGGCAACGTTTAAGACGCGGATGGACGTAGTAAGGAATTTCTACTAACATACAAGTTTCAATGCCCAATTTTGTTAAGGTTTGGGTGAATGTGTTTGTTATGCTCAGTTTTATTTAGATTCGTTTGTTGCAGATGGGCATTTTGAACATGGGACTAACTATTTGTTGTCAACAATTTTATATTATGACTAAGTTGATATTTAACAATATTAGATATGATGATGCATACATGCGTATATACATATACACACATACACATACATACATGCATGCATACATACATCCATACGTTATGCGTAATGTATGTATTTATGATATCTAATGTTAAATATCGACTTAGTCACAACACAAAAATTTTGAGAGCAAATGGTTAGTGTTTTGTTAAAATGTCCATCTATAACGAATGATCCAGAATTCGACTGAGAATACCCACCGCCGTAACACAACATGTGCAACGTTTCCTATGCGGAGCTATATGAATGGATTTTGGAGAAGATTGAAATTCAAGTAACATAGAAATTTCAATGCCCAATTTTGTTTAGGTTCATTGGTTTGGGATAGGCATTTGAAATATTGACAATGTTTAAGTCTCGGATCGACGTAGTAAAGAGTTTTCCGTAACAGCATCAGTGGGATCGATGGTGGCGTCGGTCAGACCGTTAGTGAACATTCGCGGATGAGCGTAATTTGGAGGTTACTATAACGTAGAAGTTTCAATGCCCAATTTTATTTACGTTTATTGGTTGGAGATGGGACTTCGGGACTTCAGATATTCTATTTCGTGGACGGGAGGTGTAGCGCCCCTTTTTGGTATCGTACAAGTTTCAATCCCCAATTTTTTTTTTGGCTCATAATTGGAGATGGGCATTTGAGACTTCGCCATATGTTAATTCGCGGACGGATGTATTAAGGTCTTTTTTCAATCATAAAAGTTTCAATGCCCAATGTTTTTTAGGTTCATTGGTTGGAGATGGGGCAGAGCATGGTGACATAGAGGCACTAGGGTCGGGTAAGTGCATGAGGGGTAGAGGTGAGACATGAATGTAATACCTCTCCCCACTTGGACCCACAACATGCAATTATGTGTAGCACGGGGTTTGTGCCTAGGAATGAAGGTAGAACTACGGGTGATCTGATCTCCAAGGGAGGAGTACGTAGGCAACTGATAATTCAGTTCGATCACAGCGAGGGTCCAATAAGTCCTAGGAATCGTGGGAGTCTCTCTTGGTCTCAGTTTAGACTCGGGATCCCCAATTTTGTTGGATCGCTCCGTCGTGAGCATCGATCCTGCATCAGGTTGGGGATGGGCTTTTGAAACAATGGCAGTTGGTTAGAAATGGGGCATAGATCATGGTGACATAGAGACACTAGGGTCGAGTATGTGCATAAGGGGTAGAGATGAGACATGAATGTAATATGGCCCCCCACTTGGACACACAACATGTCATTATGTGTAGCACGAGGTCGGTGCCATGTATGAAGGTAGAACTACGCGTGATCTGATTTCCGAGGGAGGAGTATTTAGGCTGATAATTTAGTTCGATCACACCGAGGGCCCAATAAATCCTAGGATTCGTGGGAGTGTAAAGTTTTAGGGTTTTATGGTTTAAGGGTTTTTAGGTTTAGGGGTATAGGGTTTTAGGGTTTGCGATTTAGTGTTTAGGGTTTAAGGTTTAGGGTTTTAGGGTTTAGGGTTTTAGGGTTTTAGGGGTTTAGGGTTTAGAGTTTTAGGGTTTTAGGGGTTTAGGGTTTTGTGGTTTGGGGTTTAGGGTTTTAGGGTTTTTGGTTTTAGGGGTTTAGGGTTTTAGGGTTTAGGGGTTTTTGGTTTTAGGGGTTTAGGGTTTAGGATGTAAGGTTTAGGATTTTGGGTTTTAGGGTTTAGGGTTTGGTGTTTAGGGTGTAGGATTTAGGGTTTTAGGGGTGTTAGGATTTTAGGGTTTAGGGGTTAGGATTTTAGGGGTTTAGGGTTTAGAGTTTAGGATTTCAGGTTTATGGTTTTATGGTTTTAGGGGTTAAGGTTTTAGGATTTTAGGGTTTAGGGTTTTAGGGATATATAATTTTAGGGTTAGAGGGTTGAGGATTTTAGGGGTGTATAGTTTTAGGGTTTTTGGGTTTTAGGTTTTAGGAGTTTAGGGTTTTAGGGTTTAGGGTTTTTGGGTTTTGGGTTTAGGGTTTTAGTTTTTAGGGTTTTAAGGTTTAGAGTTTTAGGGTTTTCGGGTTTGGGGTTTAGGTTTTTGGGGTACAGGGTTTGAGGGTTTTAGGGGTATAGGGTTTAAGGGTTTTAGGGTTTAGGTTTAAGACTTTAGGGTTTAGGATTTTAGGGTTTAGGGTTTAGGGTTTTAATTTTTAGGGATTTTGGTTTTATGGTTTTAGGGCTTAGGGTTTTAGGGTTTAGGATTTTAGGGTTTAGGGTTTTTGGGTTTAGTGTTTTATGGTTTTTGGTTTTAGGGTTTTAGGGGTATAGGGGTATAGGGGTATAGGGTTTAGGGGTTGAGGGTTTTAGGATTTTAGGGTTTGAGGGGAAACCATTTTAGGGTTTTAGGGTTTAGGTTTTAGGGTTTAGGTTTTAGGGTTTAGTGTTTAGGGTTTTTGGTTTTTGGTTTTATGGTTTAGGGTTTAGTGTTTAGTGTCGTTACGTCCCGCTCTCTATCACTCTTCTATTTATACCAAAAAAAAAAATAGACTCTGATTTTCAGAAAGCCAGTGAAAAAGGGCGGGGTGTTACCGTTGGTATCAGAGTGAAACGGGAAGGTTGAATCTTTCAAAGTAAGATTAAGACGGTTTCATGTCTCACTGACAGATAAGAATCCCAACTGACCGACTCTTCGGAGTCCGCTGCACGGGGGCCGGATTAATTTACTTCGTTAGACTCAGACTGAAACATTCAATCTGAGAGCAACAAGGAATGATAGCAAAGGAAGTACGGTCATAATAATTGGATTTATCAAACATAGCAAATTAGGAGATGCTTCCCCGATATCCCCAAATTGAGAGACAAACAATTGAAACTCAGGAAGTTTCCCCAAAAACAAAGAAATACAAAGAATGCTGATTTGGCAATTTTACCCTAACAAGAGATATTATATGATACATAGGAAGGTTCCCCAAACAAGAGACATTATGTGATATATAGGGAAATTCCCCAAAACAAAGATTAGTTTGATTAGAACTGCGTTTTGTCATTGATATGCTTCTGTTTAGGGATTTAGTGTTTTAGGGTTTTGGGTTTAGGTTTTGTTTTAGGGCTTTAGGGTTTTAGAGCTTTAGTGTTTTGGGGTTTAAGGTTTACGGTTTTAGGGATTTATGGGTTTACGGGTTTAGGTTTATGGTTTTAGGGGTATAGGGTTTTAGGCTTCAGGGATAGGCTTTTGGGTTTAGGATTTAGTGTTTAGGGTTTTGGGTTTGGGTTTAGGGTTTTAGGTTTTAGGGTTTTAGTGTTTGAGGGTTTAAGGTTTAGGGATTTAGGGGTTTACGGTTTTAGGGTTTTGGGGTTAAGACTTTAGGGTTGTAGGGGCTTTAGGCTTTAGTATTTTAGGATATAGGGTTTACAGTTTTAGGCTTTTAGGGTTTAGGGTTTGGTGTTTTAAGGTTTATGGTTTCAGGGTTTAGGCATTCAGGGTTTCAGGGTTTTAGGGTTTCTATCCCCAAATTTCTTTTTTGGTTCATAATTGGAGATGGGCATTTGAAACTTTGGCAAATTTTAATTTGCGGACGGATGTATTAGGGTATTTTTTCAATTACAAAAGTTTCAATGCCCAATGTTTTTTAGGTTCATTGGTTTGGGAAGGACATTCGAGATATTGGCAATGTTTAAGTCTCGAATTGGAGTCGGACAAACGGACAGTGAACAGTCGCGGATGAACGTAATGTGGAGGTTACTGTAACGTAGAAGTTTTAATGCCCAATTTTGTTTAGGTTCATTGGTTGGAGATGTGCATATTTTAATTTATGGAGTGGCGTAGTAAGGAATTTTTGGTATTACAAAAGTTTCAATTTCCAATCTTTTTTTAGGTTCGTTGGTTGGAGACGGGGCATAGAGCATAGTGACATAGAGGCACTAGGGTCGGGTAAGTGAATGAGGGGTAGAGGTGAGACATGAATGTAATACCTCTCCCCACTTGGACCCACAACATGCCATTATGTGTAGCACGGGGTTGGTGC
Organism: Chimonanthus salicifolius; assembly: GCA_013350335.1. Classification (NCBI taxonomy): domain Eukaryota; kingdom Viridiplantae; phylum Streptophyta; class Magnoliopsida; order Laurales; family Calycanthaceae; genus Chimonanthus; species Chimonanthus salicifolius. Next base: position 40,750,952 of record CM023534.1, on the reverse strand, counting down.
CAGGAACGAAGGTATGACGGCGGGTGATCTGATCTCCAAGGGAGGAGCATGTAGGCAGCTGATAATTCAGTTCGATCACAGCGAGGGTCCAATAAGTCCTAGGATTCGTGGGAGTCTCTCCTGGTCTCGGTTTAGACTCGGGATCCCCAATTTTGTTGGATCGCTCTGTCGTGAGCATTGATCCTACATCAGGTTGGGGATGGGCTTTTGAAACAATGACAGTTGGGTAGAGATGGGGCATGGAGCATGGTGACATAGAGGCACTAGGGTCGGGTATGTGCATAAGGGGTAGAGATGAGACATGAATTTAATACGGCCCCCCACTTGGACCCACAACATGTCATTATGTGTAGCACGGGGTCGGTGCCATGTATGAAGGTAGAACAACGCGTGATCTGATCTCCGAGGGAGGAGTACTTAGGCTGATAATTAAGTTCTATCACACCGAGGGTCCAATAAATCCTAGGATTCGTCGGAGTCTCATGGTCTCGGTGAAGACTCGGGATCCCCAATTTTGTTGGATCGCTCCGTCGTGAGCATTGATCCCGCATCAGGTTGGGGATGGTCTTTTGAAACAATGGTAGTTGGTTTGAGATGGGCCATAAAGCATGGTGACATAGAGCCACTAGGGTCAGGTATGTGCATGAGGGGTAGACATGACACATGAATTTAATACCTCCCCCACTTGGACCCACAACATGTCATTATGTGTAGCACAGGGTTGGTGCTATGTATGAAGGTTGAATTACGTGTGATCTGATTTCCGAAGTGAGGAGTACGTAGGCAGCTGATAATTCAGTTCGATCACACTGAGGGTCCAATAAGTTCTAGGATTCGTGCGAGTCTCTCCTGGTCTCGGTGAAGACTCGGGATCCCAAATTTTCTTAAATTGCTCCGTCGTGAGCATCGATCCCGCATCAGGTTGGGGATGGGCATTTGAAACAATGGCAGTTTTTAAATCGCAGATGGGCGTAGTTAGTTGTTTCATTTAACATCGAGGTTTCAATGTCCAATTTTATTTATATTCATTGGTTTGATATGGGCATTTGAATCATTGACAATTTTTAAGTCGCGGATGGGTGTTGTGTCGAGTTTCCGGTAGAATAAAAATTTCAAAGCCTAAATTTGTTTAGATTCGTTCCACTTGGACCCACAACATGTCATTATGTGTAGCACGGGGTTGGTGCCAGGAATGAAGGTAGAACTACGGGTGATCTGATCTCCAAGGGAGGAGTACATAGGCAGCTGATAATTCAGTTCGATCACAGCGAGAGTCCAATAAGTCCTAGGATTCGTGGAAGTCTCTCCTGGTCTTGGTGAAAACTCTGGATCTCCAATTTTGTTGGATCGCTCCGTCGTGAGGATCGATCCCGCATCAGGTTGGGGATGGGCTTTTGAAACAATGACAGTTGGTTGGAGATGGGGCATAGAGCATGGTGACATAGAGGTACTAGGGGTCGGGTATGGGCATAAGGGTTAGAGATGAGACATGAATGTAATAACTCCCCCCACTTGAACCCACAACATGTCATTATGTGTAACACGGGGTTGGTGCCATTTATGAAGAAGTACGTAGGCAGCTGATAATTCAGTTCGATCACACCGAGTGTTCAATAAATCTTAGGATTCGTGGGAGTCTCTCCTGGTCTCGGTAAAGACTCGGCATCCCCAATTTTGATGGATCTTTCCGTCGTGAGCATCGATCCCACATCAGGTTGGGGATGGGCATTTGAAACATTGGCAATCGGATGAGCATTTGGAGATGGGCATTTGTTACAGATGGACATTTTGAACATGGGACTAACTATTTGTTGTCAACAATTTTATATTGTGACTAAGTTGATATTTAACAATATTAGATATGATGATGCATACATGCGTATATACATATACACACATACACATACATACATGCATGCATACATACATCCATACGTTATGCGTAATGTATGTATTTATGATATCTAATGTTAAATATCGACTTAGTCACAACACAAAAATTTTGAGAACAAATGGTTAGTGTTTTGTTAAAATGTCCGTCTATAACGAATGATCCAAAATTCGACTGAAAATACCCACTGCCGTAACACAACATGTGCAACGTTTCCTATGCGGAGCCATATGAATGGATTTTGGAGAAGATTGAAATTCAAGTAGCATAGAAGTTTCAATGCCTAATTTTGTTTAGGTTAATTGGTTTGGGATGGGCATTTGAAATATTAACAATGTTTAGGTCTCGGATCGGCGTAGTAAGGAGTTTCCCGTAACAACATCGGTGGGATCAATGGTGGCGTCGGTCAGACGGTAAGTGAACATTCGCGGATGAGTGTAATTTGGAGGTTAATGTAACGTAGAAGTTTCAATGCCAATTTTATTTACGTTTGTTGGTTGGAGATGAGTATTTGAGACTTCGGCAAAATCTAATTCGAGGACGGGAGTTGTAAGGTCTTTTCGGTATCGTACAAGTTTCAATCCCCAAAATTTAATTTTTAGGTTCATAATTGGAGATGGGCATTTTAAACTTCGGCAAATTTTAATTCGCGGACAGACGTATGAAGGTCTTTTTTCAATCATCAAAGTTTCAATGCCCAATTTTTTTTAGGTTTATTGGTTTGGGATGTGATTCGAGATATTGGCAATGTTTAAGTCTCGAATCGGCGTAGTAAGGAGTTTCTTGTAATAGCATCGGTCGGACCTATGGTAGCGTCGGGCTGACGGCCAGTGAACAGTCGCGGATGAACGTAGTTTGGAGGTTACTGTAACGTAGAAGTTTCAATGCCCAATTTTGTTTAGGTTCATTGATTGGAGATGGGCATATTTTAATTTACAGACGGGCGTCATAACGCATTTTCGGTATCGCACAAGTTTCAATCTCCAATCTTCTTTTAGGTTCATTCGTTGGAGATGGGCATGGAGCATGGTGACAGAGAGGCACTAGGGTCGAGTATGTGCATGAGGGATAGAGATGAGAAATGAATGTAATAGCTCTCCCCACTTGCACCCGCAACATGTCATTATGTGTAGCACGTGGTTGGTGCCAGGAATGAAGGTAAAACTACGGGTGATCTTATCTCCAAGGGAGGAGTGGGTAGGCAGCTGATAATTCAGTTCGATCACAGCGAGGGTCCAATAAGTCCTAGAATTCATGGGAGTCTCTCCTTGTCTCGATGAAGACTCGGGATCTCCATTTTTGTTGGATCGCTCCGTCATGAGCATCGATCTCGCATCAGGTTGGGGATGGGCTTTTGAAAAAATGACAGTTGGTTGGAGATGGGGCATAGAGCATGGTGACATAGAGGCACTAGGGTCGGGTATGGGCATAAGGCGTAGAGATGAGACATGAATGTAATACCTCCCACCACATGAACCCACAACATGTCATTATGTGTAGCACGGGGTTGGTGCCATGTATGAAGGTAGAACTACGCGTGATCTGATCTCCAAGGGAGGAGTACGTAGGCAGCTGATAATTCAGTTCGATCACACCGAGTGTTCAATAAATCTTAGGATTCGTGGGAGTCTCTCCTGGTCTCGGTGAAGACTCGGCATCCCCAATTTTGTTGGATCTTTCCGTCGTAAGCATCGATCCCACATCAGGTTGGGGATGGGCATTTGAAACATTGGCAATCGGATGAGCGTCTTAAGCAGTTCCTTCTAATATAGAAGTTTTAATGCCCAACTGATTTTAGGTTCATTGGTTGGGATGGCTATTTGAAATATTGAGAACGTTTAAGGTGCAGATGGGCGGAGTAAGGAATTACTGCTAACACAGAAGTTTCAATCCCAATTTTGTTTAGGTTCATTGGCTTGGGATGGGCATTTGAGACATTGGCAGTTTTTTAAGTCTCGAAAGAGCGTAGTATGCAGTTCCTGTTAACATCGAAGTTTTAGTGGCCATTTTTGTTTAGGTTCATTGGTTGGGGATGGGATTTGACATATTTGCAATATTTAATATAGGACGATTGGGCTATTTGGTGTCGATGCCCCAATTTTAATATGTTTCCTTCTTTGGGCAAGCTCATTCAAAGAATCGTATCATGTATGTGGCGGAAGGTTGTGGACAAAAATTTCTGTAAAATTGCAACGGTTATTAGATATTTAGTGAATGCGGTTGATATGCTCAGTTTTATTTAGTTTCATTTGTTACAGATGGGCATTTTGAACATGGGACTAACTATTTGTTGTCAACAATTTTATATTGTGACTAAGTTGATATTTAACAATATTAGATATGATGATGCATACATGCGTATATACATATACACACATACACATACATACATGCATGCATACATACATCCATACGTTATGCGTAATGTATGTATTTATGATATCTAATGTTAAATATCGACTTAGTCACAACACAAAAATTTTGAGAACAAATGGTTAGTGTTTTGTTAAAATGTCCGTCTATAACGAATGATCCTGAATTCGACTGAGAATGCCCACCGCCGTAACACAACATGTGCAACGTTCCCTATGCGGAGCCATATGAATGGATTTTGGAGAAGATTGAAATTCAAGTAGCATAGAAGTTTCAATGCCTAATTTTGTTTAGGTTAATTGGTTTGGGATGGGCATTTGAAATATTAACAATGTTTAGGTCTCGAATCGGCGTAGTAAGGAGTTTCCCGTAACAACATCGGTGGGATCAATGGTGGCGTCGGTCAGACGGTAAGTGAACATTCGCAGATGAGTGTAATTTGGAGGTTAATGTAACGTAGAAGTTTCAATGCCAATTTTATTTACGTTTGTTGGTTGGAGATGAGTATTTGAGACTTCGGCAAAATCTAATTCGAGGACGGGAGTTGTAAGGTCTTTTCGGTATCGTACAAGTTTCAATCCCCAAAATTTAATTTTTAGGTTCATAATTGGAGATGGGCATTTTAAACTTCGGCAAATTTTAATTCGCGGACAGACGTATGAAGGTCTTTTTTCAATCATCAAAGTTTCAATGCCCAATTTTTTTTAGGTTTATTGGTTTGGGATGTGATTCGAGATATTGGCAATGTTTAAGTCTCGAATCGGCGTAGTAAGGAGTTTCTTGTAATAGCATCGGTCGGACCTATGGTAGCGTCGGGCTGACGGCCAGTGAACAGTCGCGGATGAACGTAGTTTGGAGGTTACTGTAACGTAGAATTTTCAATGCCCAATTTTGTTTAGGTTCATTGATTGGAGATGGGCATATTTTAATTTACGGACGGGTGTCATAACGCATTTTCGGTATCGCACAAGTTTCAATCTCTAATGTTCTTTTAGGTTCATTCGTTGGAGATGGGCATGGAGCATGGTGACATAGAGGCACTAGGGTCGAGTATGTGAATGAGGGGTAGAGATGAGAAATGAATGTAATACCTCTCCCCACTTGCACCCGCAACATGTCATTATGTGTAGCACGTGGTTGGTGCCAGGAATGAAGGTAAAACTACGGGTGATCTTATCTCCAAGGGAGGAGTGGGTAGGCAGCTGATAATTCAGTTCGATCACAGCGAGGGTCCAATAAGTCCTAGAATTCATGGGAGTCTCTCCTTGTCTCGATGAAGACTCGGGATCTCCATTTTTGTTGGATCGCTCCGTCATGAGCATCGATCTCTCATCTGGTTGGGGATGGGCTTTTGAAACAATGGCAGTTTGTTGGAGACGGGGCATAGAACATGGTGACATGGAGGCACTAGGGTCGGGTATGGGCATAAGGGGTAGAGATGAGATATGAATGTAATACCTCCCTCCACATGAACCCACAACATGTCAATATATGTAGCACGAGGTTGGTGCCATGTATGAAGGTAGAACTACGCGTGATCTGATCTCCAAAGGAGGAGTACGTAGGCAGCTGATAATTCAGTTCGATCACACCGATGGTCCAATAAATCCTAGGATTTGTGGGAGTCTCTCTTGGTCTCGGCGAACACTCGGCATCTCCAATTTTGTTGGATATTTCCGTCGTGAACATCGATCCTGCATCAGGTTGGGGATGGGCATTTGAAACAATAGCAGTTTTTAAGTCGTTGATGCGGACATCTGTGGACTTAATCAAAATTTTAATTTTGACCCAGGCGGTTGCATTATTAAATTAGCAAATTTGAGCCCTTAGTCGAAGGATGAAAATTTTATTTTTGATCCCTGCAGGTGCGTGGGCGGCTTGTGTCATTTCAAGCTTAATCAAGCGTAGTCCAACTATTCAGGCCCAAACGGCCAGGCCTTGGCCCAACAAGTCACAACTCAGGCCCAACTGTGCATGTCAGGCCCAATTACAAAAATCCAGTTAAAGCAGGACCTCCACGTAAGAGGCAAACTCTGGTAGTGGCCGATTGAAGTAGTTGTGTAGGAAGTTTTAATTACCTAGTTTAGTTTAACTTAGGTAGTTTCTATTATTGAGTTTTAGGGTTTAAGGTTTTTGATTTAGGCATTTAGGGTTTCTGATTTAGGGTTTTAGGATTTTACGGTTTCGCGGTCTTACATTTTAAGGTTTCTGATTGTGGGTTTTAGGATTTTAGGGTTTAGGGGTGTAGGACTTTAGGGTTTTAGGGGTTTGTGGTTTAGGGTTTAGGGTTTTAGGGTTTTAGGGTCTATGGTTTAGGGTTTAGGGTTTTGGGGTTTAATGTTTAGGATTTAGGGTTTTAGGATTTTAGCGTTTTAGGGTTTACGGGTATAGGGTTTAGGGTTTAGTATTTTGGGGTTTTGGGTTTAGGGTTTACGGTTTTAGGGTTTTAGAGTTTAGGGTTTCAGAATTTATGGTTTTAGGGTTTAGGGTTATAGGGGTTTAGGGTTAAGTGTTTTAGGGTATAGGGTTTAGGGTTTTAGGATTTTAGGGGTTTAATGTTTAGGGTTTTAGGGTTTTAGTGTTTCTGATTTTGGGTTTTGTGTTTTAGGTTTGAGGGTTTTAGGGTTTAAGGTTTCTGATTTAGAGTTTTAGAGTTTCTGATTTAGGGTTTTACGGTTTCGCGGTCTTACAGTTTTAAGGTTTCTGATTGTATGTTTTAGGATTTTAGGGTTTAGGGGTGTAGGACTTTAGGGTTTTAGGGGTTTAGGGTTTGGGGTTTTTTGTTTTAGGCTTAGGGTTTAGGGTTTTAGTGTCTAGGGTTTAGGGTCTAGGGTTTAGGGTTTAGGATTTAGTTTTTAGGATTTTGGCGTCTAGGGTTTACGGTTTAGGGTTTTAGGTTTTATGGGTATAGGGTTTAGGGTTTAATATTTTAGGGTTTTATGTTTTACGGTTTTAGGGTTTTTGAGTTTAGGGTTTTAGGGTTTAGGGCTAAGTGTTTTAAGGTATAGGGTTTAGGGGTTTAGGGTTTTAGCGGTTTACGATTTAGGGTTTTATGGTTTGAGAGTTTTAGTGTTTAGGGTTGTATGGTTTTAGGGCTTAGGTTTTTAGGGGCTTAGGGGTTTAGGGTTAGACCATAGGGTTTTAGAGTTTTAGGATTGTAGGGTTTAGGGGTTTTGGATTTTTGTTTTAGGGCTTAGGGTTTTAGGGTTTTATTGTTTAGGGTTTAGGGTTTGGGGTTTAGGGTTTAGGGTTTTTGTGTTTTACGGTATAGGATTTAGGGTTGTAGGGTTTTAGGGTTTAGGGTTTAGGGTTTTTGTGTTTTACGGTATAGGATTTAGGGTTTTAGGGTTTAGGGTTTAGGGTTTTAGGGGTTTAGGGCTTTAGGGTTTAGGCTTTAGGATTTTAGGGTTGTAGGGTTTTAGGGTTTTTGGGTTTAGAGTTTTAGGAGTTTATGGTTTAGGGTTTTTGGGTTTTTGAGTTTAGGGTTGTAGGGGTTTAGGGTTTAGGGTTTTTGGGTTTTAGAGTTTTACTGCTTAGGGTTTTATGGTTGAAGGGCTTAGGGTTTTGGGTTTTGGGTTTTAGGATTTAGGGTTTTACGGTTTTAGCATTTATGGTTTGAGGGTTTTAGGTTTAGGGTTTAGGGTTTTGAGTTTAACGGGTTTAGGGTTTAGGGTTTGGGATTTTAGGGGTTTGGTATTTAGGGTTTTAGCGATTTAGGGTTTTAGTGTTTCTGATTTAGGGTTTTAGGGCTTAGGGTTTAGGGTTTTATGTTTTATGGTTTCGGGTTTTATGGTTTTAGAGTTTTAGTGTTTAGGGTTTTAGGGTTTAGAGTTAGGCTTTAGCGTTTTAGGGTTTTAGAGTTTTAGGGTTTTAGGGGTTTAGGGGTTTAGGTTTTAGGGTTTTGGATTTAGGTTTTAGGGTTAGGGCTTAGGGTTTAGTGTTTAGGGTTTATGGTCTATGGTTTGGGGTTTGGGGTTTAGGGTTTTAGTGTTTAGGGTTTGGGGTTTAGAGTTTTAGGGTTTAGGTTTTAGGGGTTTAGGGTTTTAGTGTTTTAGTGTTTAAGGTTTAGGGTTTAGGGTTTTTGGGATTTTGGTTTTTAGGTTTAGGGTTTTAGGGGTTTAGGGTCTATGTTTTAGGGTTTTTGGGTTTAGGGTTTATGGTTTGGGGTTTTAGGGTTTTAGAGTTTTACTTTTTAAGTTCATTGGTTTGGGATGAGCATTTGAAATATTGACAGTGTTTAAGTCTCGAATTAGCGTAATAAGGAATTTCCCGTAACAGCTTCGGTGGGATCGATGGTGGCATCGGTTAGACCGTCAATGAACATTCGCGGATGAGTGTAATTTGGTGGTTATTGTAACGTAGAAGTTTCAATGCCCAATTTTTTTTACGTTTATTGGTTGGAGATGGGTATTTGAGACTTCGGCAAAATCTAATTCGAGGACGGGAGTTGTAAGGCCTTTTCGGTATCGTACAAATTTCAATCCCCAAAATTTATTTTTTAGGTTCATAATTGGAGATGGGCATTTGGAACTTCGGCAAATTTTAATTCGCGGACAGAGGTATTAAGGTCTTTTTTCAATCATCAAAGTTTTACTGCCCAATTTTTTTTAGGTTCATTGGTTTTTTATGGGCATTCGAGATATTGACAATGTTTAAGTCTCGAATCGGCGTAGTAAGGAGTTTCTTGTAACAACATCGGTCGGACCTATGGTGGCATCGGACTGACGGCCAGTTAGCAGTCGCGGATGAGTGTAATTTGGAGGTTACTGTAACGTAAAAGTTTCAATGTCCAATTTTGCTTAGGTTCATTGGTTGGAGATGGGCATATTTTAATATACGGATGGGCGTAATAACGTATTTTCGGTATCGCACAAGTTTCAATCTCCAATCTTCTTTTAGGTTCATTGGTTAGAGATGGGCATGGAGCATGGGACATAGAGGCACTAGGGTCGAGTATGTGCATGAGGGGTAGAGATGAGAAATGAATGTAATACCTCTCCCCACTTGGACCCGGAACATGTCATTATGTGTAGCACGGGGTTGGTACTAGGAATGAAGGTAGAACTACGGGTGATCTGATCTCCAAGGGAGGAGTACATAGGCAGCTGATAATTTAGTTCGATCACAGCGAGGGTCCAATAAGTCTTAAGATTCGTGTGAGTCTCTCCTTGTCTCGGTGAAGACTCGGGATCTCCAATTTTGTTGGATCGCTCCGTCATGAGCATTGATCCCGCATCAGGTTGGGGATGGGCTTTTGAAACAATGACAGTTGGTTGGAGATGGGGCATAAAGCATGGTGACATAGAGGCAATACGGTCGGGTATGGGCATAAGGGGTAGAGATGAAATCTGAATGTAATACCTCCCTCCACATGAACCCACAACATGTCATTATGTGTAGCACGGGGTTGGTGCCATGTATGAAGGTAGAAATACGCGTGATCTGATCTCCAAGGGAGGAGTATGTAGGCAGCTGATAATTCAGGTCGATCACACCGAGGGTCCAATAAATCCTAGGATTCGTGGGAGTCTCTCATGGTTTCGGTGAGGCCAATTTTGTTGGATCTTTCCGTCGTGAACATCGATCCCACATCAGGTTGGGGATGGACATTTGAAACATTGGCAATCGAATGAGCGTCTTAAGCAGTTCCTTCTAACATAAAAGTTTTAATGCCCAACTGTTTTAGGTTCATTGGTTGGGATGACTATTTGAAATATTGAGAACGTTTAAGGTACAGATGGGCGGAGTAAGGAATTACTGCTAACAGAGAAGTTTCAATCCCAATTTTGTTTAGGTTCATTGGCTTGGGATGGGCATTTGAGACATTGACAGTTTTTTAAGTCTCGAAAGAGCGTAGTATGCAGTTCCTGTTAACATCGAAGTTTTAATGGATAATTTTATTTAGGTTCATTGGTTGAGGATGAGATTTGACACATTTGCAATGTTTAATATAGGACGATTGGGCTACTTGGTGTCGATGCCCAAATTTTAATACGTTTTCTTGGTTGGGCAAGCTAATTCAAAGAATCGTATCATGTATGTGGCGGAAGGTTGTGGACAAAAATTTCGGTAAAATTGCAACTGTTATTAGATATTGAGTGAATGCGGTTGATATGCTTAGTTTTATTTAGTTTCGTTTGTTACAGATGGACATTATGAACATGGGACTAACTATTTGTGGTCAACAATTTTATATTGTGACTAAGTTGATATTTAACAATATTAGATATGATGATGCATACATGCGTATATACATATACGCACATACACATACATACATGCATGCATACATACATCCATACGTTATGCGTAATGTATGTATTTATGATATCTAATGTTAAATTTCGACCCAGCAACAACACAAAAATTTTGAGAACAAATGGTTAGTGTTTTGTTAAAATGTCCTGTCTATAACGATTGATCCTGAATTCGACTGAGAATACCCACCGCCGTAACACAACGTGTGCAACGTTTCCTATACGGAGCCATATGAATGGATTATGGAGAAGATTGAAATTCAAGTAACATAGAAGTTTAAATGCCTAATTTTGTTTAGGTTTATTGGTTTGGGATGGGCATTTGAAATATTAACAATGTTTAAGTCTCGGATCGGCGTAGTAAGGAGTTTCCCGTAACAGCATCGGTGGGATCGATGGTGGCGTCAGTCAGACCGTAAGTGAACATTCGCGGATGAGTGTAATTTGGAGGTTACTATAACGTAGGAGTTTAATTGCCAAATTTTATTTACGTTTATTGGTTGGAGATGGGTATTTGAGACTTCGGCAAAATCTAATTCGAGGACGGGAGTTGTAAGGTCTTTTCGGTATTGTACAAGTTTCAATCGCCAAAATTTAATTTTTAGGTTCATAATTGGAGATGGGCATTTGGATCTTCGGCAAATTTTAATTCGCGGACAAAGGTATTAAGGCCTTTTTTCAATCATCAAAGTTTCAATGCCCAAATTTTTTTAGGTTCATTGGTTTGGGATGTGATTCGAGATATTGGAAATGTTTAAGTCTCAAATCGGCGTAGTAAGGAGTTTCTTGTAATAACATCGGTCGGACCTATGGTAGTGTCGGGCTGACGGCCAGTGAACAGTCGCGGATGAACGTAGTTTGGAGGTTACTGTAACGTAGAAGTTTCAATGCCCAATTTTGTTTAGGTTCATTGATTGGAGATGGGTATATTTTAATTTACGGACGGGCGTCATAACGCATTTTCGGTATCGCACAAGTTTCAATCTCCAATCTTCTTTTAGGTTCATTGGTTGGAGATGGGCATGGAGCATGGTGACATAGAGGCACTAGGGTCGAGTATGTGCATGAGGGGTAGAGATGAGAAATGAATGTAATACCTCTCCCCACTTGCACCCGCAACATGTCATTATGTGTAGCACGGGGTTGGTGCCAGGAATGAAGGTAAAACTACGGGTGATCTTATCTCCAAGGGAGGAGTGGGTAGGCAGCTGATAATTCAGTTCGATCACAGCGAGTGTCCATTAAGTCCTAGAATTCATGGGAGTCTCTCCTGGTCTCGGTGAAGACTCGAGATCTCCATTTTTGTTGGATTGCTCCGTCATGAGAATCGATCTCGCATCAGGTTGGGGATGGGCTTTTGAAAAAATGACAATTGGTTGGAGATGGGGCATAGAGCATGGTGACATTGAGGCACTAGGGTCGGGTATGGGCATAAGGGATAGAGATGAGACATGAATGTAATACCTCCCTCCACATGAACCCACATGTCATTATGTGTAGCACGGGGTTGGTGCCATGTATAAAGGTAGAACTACGCGTGATCTGATCTCCAAGGGAGGAGTACATAGGCAGCTGATAATTCAGTTCGATCACACCGAGTGTCCAATAAATCTTAGGATTTGTGGGAGTCTCTCCTAGTCTCGGTGAAGACTCGGCATCCCCAATTTTGTTGGATCTTTCCGTCGTGAACATCGATCCCATATCAGGTTGGGGATGGACATTTGAAACATTGGCAATCGAATGAGCGTCTTAAGCAGTTCCTTCAAACATAGAAGTTTTAATGCCCAACTGATTTTAGGTTCATTGGTTGGGATGGCTATTTGAAATATTGAGAACGTTTAGGTGCAGATGGGCGGAGTAAGGAATTACTGCTGACACAGTAGTTTCAATCCCAATTTTGTTTAGGTTCATTGGCTTGGGATGGGCATTTGAGACATTGACAATTTTTTAAGTCTCGAAAGAGCGTACTATGCAGTTCTTGTTAACATCGAAGTTTTAATGACTAATTTTATTTAGGTTCATTGGTTGAGGATGAGATTTGACATATTTGCAATGTTTAATATAGGACGATTGGGCTATTTGGTGTCGATGCCCAAATTTTAATACGTTTCCTTGGTTGGGCAAGCTAATTCAAAGAATCGTATCATGTATGTGGCTGAAGGTTGTCGACAAAAATTTCGGTAAAATTGCAACTGCTATAATGCGGTTGATATGCTCAGTTTTATTTAGTTTCATTTGTTACAGATGGGCATTATGAACATGGGACTAACTATTTGTGGTCAACAATTTTATATTGTGACTAAGTTGATATTTAACAATATTAGATATGATGATGCATACATGCGTATATACATATACACATACACATACATACATGCATGCATACATACATCCATACGTTATGCGTAATGTATGTATTTATGATAACTAATGTTAAATATCGACCTAGTCACAACACAAAAATTTTGAGAACAAATGATTAGTATTTTGTTAAAATGTCCGTCTGCAACGAATGATCCTGAATTCGACTGAGAATACCTACCGCCGTAACACAACATGTGCAACGTTTCCTATGCGGAGCCATATGAATGGATTTTGGAGAAGATTGAAATTCAAGTAATATAGAAGTTTCAATGCCCAATTTTAGTCAGGTTCATTTGTTTGGGATGGGCATTTGAAATATTGACAATTTTTAAGTCTCGGATCGGCGTAGTAAGGAGTTTCCTGTAACAACATTGGTGGGATTGATGGTGGCGTCGGTCAGACTGTAAGTGAACATTCGCTGATGAGTGTAATTTGGAGGTTACTGTAGCGTAGAAGTTTCAATGCCCAATTTTATTTACGTTTATTGGTTGGAGATGGGTATTTGAGACTTCGGCAAAATCTAATTCGAGGACGGGAGTTGTAAAGCCTTTTCGGTATCGTACAAGTTTCAATTCCGAAAATTTATTTTTTAGGTTCATAATTGGAGATGGGCATTTGGAACTTCGGCAAATTTTAGTTTGCGGACAGACGTATTAAGGTCTTTTTTCAACTATCAAAGTTTGAATGCCCAATTTTTTTTAGGTTCATTGGTTTGGGATGGGCAATCTAGATATTGGCAATGTTTAAGTCTCGAATCGGCGTAATAAGGAGTTTCTTTTAACAGCATCGGTCGGACCTATGGTGGCGACGAACTGACGGCCTGTGAACAGTCGCGGATGAATGTAATTTGGAGGTTACTGTAACTTAGAAGTTTCAATGCCCAATTTTGTTTTGGTTCATTTGTTGGAGATGGGCATATTTTAATTTACGGAGGGGCGTAATAACGCATTTTCGGTATCGTACAAGTTTCAATCTCCAATCTTCTTTTAGGTTCATTGGCTGGCGATGAGCATAGAGCATGGTGACATAGAGGCACTAAGGTCGAGTATGTGCATGAGTGGTAGAGATGAGAAATGAATGTAATACCTCTCCCCACTTGGACCTGCAACATGTCATTATGTGTAGAACGGGGTTGGTGCCAGGAATGAAGGTAGAACTACGGGTGATCTGATCTCCAAGGGAGGAGTACGTAGGCAGCTGATAATTCAGTTCGATCACAGTGAGGGTCCAATAAGTTCTAGGATTCGTGGGAGTTTCTCTTGGTCTCGGTGAAGATTCGGGATCTACAATTTTGTTTGATCGCTCTGTCATGAGCATCGATCCCGCATCAGGTTGGGGATGGGCTTTTGAAACAATGACAGTTTGTTGGAGACGGGGCATAGAGCATGGTGACATGGAGGCACTAGGGTCGGGTATGGGCATAAGGGGTAGAGATGAGACATGAATGTAATACCTCCCTCCACATGAACCCACAACATGTCATTATGTGTAGCACGGGGTTGGTGCCATGTATGAAGGTAGAACTACGCGTGATCTGATCTCCAAAGGAGGAGTACGTAGGCAGCTGATAATTCAGTTCGATCACACCGATGGTCCAATAAATCCTAGGATTCGTGGGAGTCTCTCTTGGTCTGGGTGAAGACTCGGCATCCCCAATTTTTTTGGATATTTCTGTCGTGAACATCGATCCCACGTTAGGTTGAGGATGGGCATTTGAAACAATAGCAGTTTTTAAGTCGCTGATGCGGACATCTATGTACTTAATCAAAATTTTAATTTTGACCCAGGCGCTTGTATTATTAAATTAGGAAATTTGAGCCCTGAGTCGAAGGATGAAAATTTTATTTTCGATCCCTGCAGGTGTGTGGGCGGTTGGGTCATTTCAAGCTTAATCAAGCCTAGTCCAACTATTCAGGCCCAACCAGCCAGGCCTTGGCCCAACAAGTCACAACTCAGGCCCAGCCGTGCATGTTAGGCCCAATTACAAAAATCCAGTTCAAGCAGGACCTCCACATAAGAGGCAAAATCTGGTAGTGGCCGATTGAAGTAGTTGTGTAGGAAGTTTTAATTACCTAGTTTAGTTTAACTTAGGTAGTTTCTATTATTGGGTTTTAGGGTTAAAGGTTTTTGATTTAGGGTTTTAGGGTTTCTGATTTAGGGTTTTAGGATTTTACGGTTTCGCGGTCTTACATTTTAAGGTTTCTGATTGTGGGTTTTAGGATTTTAGGGTTTAGGGGTGTAGGACTTTAGGGTTTTAGGGATTTGTGGTTTAGGGTTTTAGGTTTAGGGTTTAAGGTTTTTGGGTTTACAGTTTAGGGTTTAGGGTTTTAGGATTTTAGGGTTTTAGGGTTTAGGGGTTTAGGGTTTAGGGTTTAGTATTTTAGGGTTTTGGGGTTAGGGTTTTAGGGGTTTACGGGTATAGGGTTTAGTATTTTAGGGTTTTGGGGTTTAGGGTTTTAGGGGTTTTGGGTTTAGGGTTTACTGTTTTAGGGTTTTAGAGTTTAGGGTTTCAGAATTTATGGTTTTAGGGTTTAGGTTTAAGTGTTTTAGGGTATAGGGTTTAGGGTTTCTGATTTAGGGTTTTACGGTTTCGCAGTCTTACAGTTTTAAGGTTTCTGATTGTAGGGGTGTAGGACTTTAGGGTTTAGGGGTGTAGGACTTTAGGGTTTTAGGGGTTTATGGTTTTAGGCTTAGCGTTTAGGGTTTTAGTGTCTAGGCTTTAGGGTTAAGGGTTTAGTTTTTAGGATTTTGGCGCCTAGGGTTTACGGTTTAGGATTTTAGGGTTTATGGGCATAGGGTTTAATATTTTAGGGTTTTATGGTTTAGGGTTTTAGGGTTTTAGAGTTTAGGGTTTTAGGGTTTAGGGTTATAGGGGTTCAGGGTTAAGTGTTTTAGGGTTTAGGGTTTTAGGGTTTTAGCGTTTATGGTTTTAGTGTTTCTGATTTAGGGTTTTATAGTTTTAGGGTTTAGGTTTTAGGGTTTAGGGTTTTATGGTTTGAGAGTTTTAGTGTTTAGGGTTGTACGGTTTTAGGGCTTAGGGTTTTAGGGGCTTAGGGGTTTAGGGTTAGGCCATAGGGTTTTAGAGTTTTAGGATTTTAGGGCTTTGGATTTTTGTTTTAGGGTTAGGGCTTAGGGTTTTAGGGTTTTATTGTTTAGGGTTTAGGGTTTTTGTGTTTTACGGTATAGGGTTGTAGGGTTGTAGGGGTTTAGGGTTTAGGGTTTAGGTTTTAGGATTTAGGGTATAGGCTTTAGGATTTTAGGGTTTAGGGTTTTTGGGTTTAGAGTTTTAGGGGTTTATGGTTTAGGGTTTTTTGGTTTCTGGGTTTTTGAGTTTAAAGTTTAGGGTTTTAGGGTTTTAGAGTTTTACTGCTTAGGGTTTTATGGTTGAAGGGCTTAGGGTTTTGGGTTTTAGGGTTTAGGGTTTTACTGTTTTAGTGTTTATGGTTTGAGGGTTCTAGGTTTAGGGTTTTACTGCTTAGGGTTTTATGGTTGAAGGGCTTAGGGTTTTGAGTTTTAGGGTTTAGGGTTTAGGGTTTTACTGTGTTAGTATTTATGGTTTGAGGGTTTTAGGTTTAGGGTTTAGGGTTTTAGGGTTTTAGAGTTTTACTGCTTAGGGTTTTATGGTTGAAGGGCTTAGGGTTTTGGGTTTTAGGGTTTAGGGTTTTACTGTTTTAGTGTTTATGGTTTGAGGGTTTTAGGTTTAGGGTTTAACGGTTTTAGGGTTTAGGGTTTATGGTTTAGGATTTAGAGTTTTGGGATTTTAGGGGTTTGGTATTTAGGGTTTTAGCGATTTAGGGTTTTAGTGTTTCTGATTTAGGGTTTTAGGGCTTAGGGTTTAGGGTTTTATGGTTTTAGAGTTTTAGTGTTTAGGGTTTTAGGGTTTTAGGGGTTTATGGTTTGGGTTTAGGGTTTGGCCTTAGCGTTTTAGGGTTTTAGAGTTTTAGGATTTTAGGGGTTTAGGTTTTAGGGTTTTGGATTTAGGTTTTAGAGTTAGGCTTTAGCGTTTTAGGGTTTTAGAGTTTTAGGATTTTAGGGGTTTAGGGGTTTAGGTTTTAGGGTTTTGGATTTAGGTTTTAGGGTTAGGGCTTAGGGTTTTAGTGTTTAGGGTTTATGGTCTATGGTTTGGGGTTTGGGGTTTGGGGTTTAGGGTTTAGGGTTTTATTGTTTAGGGTTTGGGGTTTAGGGTTTTAGGGTTTAGGTTTTCGGGGTTTAGGGTTTTAGTGTTTAAGGTTTAGGGTTTAGGGTTTTTGGGATTTTGGGTTTTTAGGTTTAGGGTTTTAGGGGTTTAGGGTCTATGCTTTAGGGTTTTTGTGTTTTTGGGTTTAGGGTTTTAGGGGTTTAGGGTTTATGGTTTGGGATTTAGGTTTTAGGGTTTTGGATTTAGGTTTTAGGGTTAAGGCTTACGGTTTTAGTGTTTAGGGTTTAGGGTTTGGGGTTTGGGGTTTGGGGTTTAGGGTTTTAGTGTTTGGGGTTTAGGGTTTTAGGTTTAGGTTTTAGGGGTTTAGGGTTTTAGTGTTTAAGGTTTAGGGTTTAGGGTTTTTGGGATTTTGGGTTTTTAGGTTTAGGGGTTTAGGGTTTATGTTTTAGGGTTTTTGTGTTTTTGGTTTTAGGGGTTTAGGGTTTATGGTTTATGTTTTGGGGTTTTAGGGTTTTAGAGTTTTACTTTTTAGGTTCATTGGTTTGGGATAAGCATTTGAAATATTAACAGTATTTAAGTTTCGGATGGGCGTAGTAAGGAGTTTCCCGTAACAGCATCGGTGGGATCGATGGTGGTGTCGGTCAGACCGTCAGTGAACATTCGCGGATTTGTGTAATTTGGAGGTTACTGTAACGTAGAAGTTTCAATGTCCAATTTTATTTACGTTTATTGGTTGGAGATGGATATTTGAGACTTCGACAAAATCTAATTCGAGGACGGGAGTTGTAAGGCCTTTCGGTATCGTACAAGTTTCAATCCCCAAAATTTATTTTTTAGGTTCATAATTGGAGATGGGCATTTGGAACTTCGGCAAATTTTAATTCGCGGACAGACGTATTAAGATCTTTTTTTCAATCATCAAAGTTTCAATGCCCAATTTTTTTTAGGTTCATTGGTTTGGGATGGGATTCGAGATATTGGCAATGTTTAAGTCTCGAATCGGCGTAGTAAGCAGTTTCTTGTAACAGCATCGGTCGGACCTATGGTGGCGTCGTGGCGTCGGACTGACGGCCAGTGAACAGTCGCGGATGAGCGTAATTTGGAGGTTACTGTAGCGTAGCAGTTTCAACGCCCAATTTTGTTTAGGTTCATTGGTTGAAGATGGGCATATTTTAATTTACGGACGGGCGTAATAATGCATTTTCGGTATCGCACAAGTTTCAATCTCCAATCTTCTTTTAGGTTCATTGGTTGGAGATGGGCATGGAGCATGGTGACATAGAGGCACTAGGGTCGAATATGTGCATGAGGGGTGGAGATGAGAAATGAATGTAATACCTCTCCCCACTTGCACCCGCAACATGTCATTATGTGTAGCACGGGGTTGGTGCTAGGAATGAAGGTAGAACTACGGGTGATCTGATCTCCAAGGGAGGAGTGGGTAGGCAGCTATAATTCAGTTCGATGACAGCGAGGGTTCAATAAGTCCTACGATTCATGGGAATCTCTCCTGGTCTCGGTGAAAACTCGGCATCTCCATTTTTGTTGGATCGCTCCGTCATGGGCATCGATCTCGCATCGGGTTGGGGATGGGCTTTTGAAACAATGACAGTTGTTTGGAGATGGGGCATATAGCATGGTGACATAGAGGCACTAGGGTCGGATATGGGCATAAGGGATAGAGATGAGACATGAATGTAATACCTCCCTCCACATGAACCCACAGCATGTCATTATGTGTAGCACGGGGTTGGTGCCATGTATGAAGGTGGAACTACGCGTGATCTGATCTCCAAGGGAGGAGTACGTAGGCAGTTGATAATTCGGTTCGATCACACCGAGGGTCCAATAGATCCTAGGATTCGTGGGAGTCTCTTCTGGTCTCGGTGAAGACTCAGCATCCCCAATTTTGTTGGATCTTTCCGTCGTGAGCATCGATCACGCATCAGGTTGGGGATGGGCATTTGAAACATTAGTAATCGGATGAACGTCTTAAGCAGTTTCTTCTTATATAGAAGTTTTAATGCCCAACTGGTTTTAGATTCATTGGTTGGGATGACTATTTGAAATATTGGGAACGTTTAAGGTGCCAATGGGCGTAGTAAGGAATTACAGCTAACACATGTGCAACGTTTCTTATGTGGAGCCATATGAATGGATTTTGGAGAAGATTGAAATTCAAGTAACATAGAAGTTTCAATGCCCAATTTTGTTTAAGTTGATTAGTTTGGGATGGGCATTTGAAATGCTGATAATGTTTAATTCTTGGATTGACGTAGTAAGGAGTTTCCCGTAACAACATCGGTGGGATCGATGGTGGCGTCGGTCAGACTGTCAGTGAACATTGGCAGATGAGTGTAATTTGGAGGTTACTGTAACGTAAAAGTTTCAATGCCCAATTTTATTTACGTTTATTGGTTGGAGATGGGTATTTGAGACTTCGGCAAAATCTAATTCGAGGACGGGAGTTGTAAGGCCTTTTCGAGCACGGGGTTGGTGCCAAGAATGAAGGTAGAACCACGAGTGATCTGATCTCTAGGGAAGGATTACGTAGGTAGCTGACAATTCAGTTCGATCACAGCGAGGGTCCAATAAGTCTTAGGATTCGTGGGAGTCTCTCCTGGTCTCGGTGAAGACTCGGGATCTCCAATTTTGTTAGATCGCTCCATCGTGAGCATCGATTCCGCATCAGGTTGGGGATGGTTTTTGAAATAATGGTCTTTGGTTGGAGATGGGGCATAGAACATGGTGACATAGAGGCACTAGGGTCGGGTATGGGCATAAGGGTAGAGATGAGACATGAATGTAATACCTCCCTCCACATGAGCCCACAACATGTCATTATGTGTAGCACGGGGTTGGTGCCATGTATGAAGGTAGAACTACGCGTGATCTGATCTCCAAGGGAGTAGTCCGTAAGCAGCTGATAATTTAGTTCGATCACACCGAGGGTCCAATAAATCCTACGATTCGTGGGAGCCTCTCATGGTTTCGGTGAAGACTCGACATCCCCAATTTTGTTGGATCTTTCCGTCGTGAGCATTGATCCCGCATCAGGTTGGGGATGGGCATTTGAAACATTGGCAATCAGATGAACGTCTTAAGGAGTTACTTCTAACATAGAAGTTTTCATGCCCAACTGGTTTTAGGTTCATTGGTTGGGATGGCTATTTGTAAGATTTGGAACGGTTTAAGGTGCAGATGGGCCTAGTAAGGAATTATTGCTAACACAGAAGTTTCAATCCCAATTTTGTTTAGGTTCATTGGCTTGGGATAGGCATTTGAGACATTGGCAGTTTTTTAAGTCTCGAAAGAGCATAGTATACAGTTCCTGTTAACATTGAAGTTTTAATGGCCAATTTTGTTTAGGTTCATTGGTTGGGGATGGGATTTGACACATTTGCAATGTTTAATATAGGACGATTGGGCTATTTGGTGTCGATGCCCAAATTTTAATATGTTTCCTTGGTTGAGCAAGCTCATTCAAAGAATCGTATCATGTATGTGGCGGAAGGTTGTCGACAAAAATTTCGGTAAAATTGCAACGGTTATTAGATATTGAGTGAATGCGGTTGTTATGCGAAGTTTTATTTAATTTCGTTTGTTATAGATGGACATTTTGAGCATTAGACTAACTATTTGTTGTCAACAATTTTATATTGTGACTAAGTTGATATTTAACAATATTAGATATGATGATGCATACATGCGTATATACATATACACACATACACATACATACATGCATGCATACATACATCCATACGTTATGCGTAATGTATGTATTTATGATATCTAATGTTAAATATCGACCCAGTCACAACACAAAAATTTTGAGAACAAATGGTTAGTGTTTTGTTAAAATGTCCGCCTATAACGAATGATCCTGAATTCGACTGAGAATACCCACCGCCGTAACACAACGTGTGCAATGTTTCCTATGCAGAGCCATACGAATGATTATGGAGAAAATTGAAATTCAAGTAACATAGAAGTTTAAATGCCTAATTTTGTTTAGGTTTATTGGTTTGGGATGGGTATTTGATATATTGACAATGTTTAAGTCTCTGATCGGCGTAGTAAGGAGTTTCCCGTAACAGCATCGGTGGGATAGATGGTGGCGTCGGTCAGACCGTAAGTGAACATTCGCGGATGAGTGTAATTTGGAGGTTACTGTAACGTAGAAGTTTCAATGCCCAATTTTATTTACGTTTATTGGTTGGAGATGGGTATTTGAGACTCCGGCAAAATCTAATTCGAGGAAGGGAGTTGTAAGGCCTTTTCGGTATCGTACAAGTTTCAATCTCCAAAGTTTAATTTTTAGGTTCATAATTGGAGATGGGCATTTGGACCTTCGACAAATTTTAATTCGCGGACAGCCGTATGAAGGTCTTTTTTCAATCATCAAAGTTTCAATGCCCAATTTTTTTTAGGTTCATTGGTTTGGAATGGGCATTCGAGATATTGGTAATGTTTAAGTCTCGGATCGGCGTAGTAAGGTGTTTCTTGTAACTGCATCGGTCGGACCTATTGTGGCGTCGGACTGACGGCCAGTGAACAGTCGCGGATGAGCGTAATTTGGAGGTTATTGTAACTTAAAAGTTTCAATGCCCAATTTTGTTTCGGTTCATTGGTTGGAGATGGGTATATTTTAATTTACGAACGGGCGTCATAACTCATTTTCGGTATCGCACAAGTTTCAATCTCCACTCTTCTTTTAGGTTCATTGTTTGGAAATGGGCATAGAGCATGGTGACATAGAGGCACGAGGGTCGAGTATGTGCATGAGGGGTAGAGATGAGAAATAAATGTAATACCTCTCCCCACTTGGACCCGGAACATGTCATTATGTGTAGCACGGGGTTGGTGCCAGGAATAAAGGTAGAACTACGGGTGATCTGATCTCCAAGGGAGGAGTACGTAGGCAGATGATAATTAAGTTCGATCACAGCGAGGGTCCAATAAGTCCTAATATTCAAGGGAGTCTCTCTTGGTCTCGGTGAAGATTCTGGATCTCCAACTTTGTTGGATCGCTCCGTCATGAGCGTTGATCCTGCATCAGGTTGGGGATGGGCTTTTGAAACAATAACAGTTGGTTGGAGATGGGGCATAGAGCATGGTGACGTAGAGGCACTATGGTCGGGTATGGGCATGAGGGGTAGAGATGAGACATGAATGTAATACCTCCCTCAACATGAACCCACAACATGTCATTATGTGTAGCACGGGGTTGGTGTCATGTATGAAGGTAGAACTACGCGTGATCTGATCTCCAAGGGAGGAGTACGTAGGCAGCTGATAATTCGGTTCGATCACACCGAGGGTCCAATAAATCCTAGGGTTCGTGGGAGTCTCTCCTGGTCTCGGTGAAGACTCGGCATCCCCAATTTTGTTGGATCTTTCTGTCGTGAGCATCGATCCCGCATCAGGTTGGGGTTGGGCATTTGAAATAATAGCAGTTTTTAAGTCGCTGATGCGGGTATCTGTGGACTTAATCAAAGTTTGATTTTGACCCAGGCGGTTGCATTATTAAATTAGCAAATTTGAGCTCCGAGTTGAAGGATGAAAATTTTATTTTCGATCCCGACTGGTGCGTGGGCAGCTTGTGTAATTTCATGCTTAATCAAGCCTAGTCCAATTATTTAGGCCCAACCAGGCAGGCCTTGGCCCAACAATGTCACAACTCAGGCCCAGCTGTGGATGTCAGGCCCTGTTACAAAAGTCTAGTTCAAGCAGGACCTTCACATAAGAGGTAAAATCTGGTAGTGGCCGGTTGAAGTAGTTGTGTAGGAAGTTCTAAATACCTAGTTTAGTTTAACTTAGGTAGCTTCTATTATTGGGTTTTAGGGTTTCTCTAATCATCCCATCTCAGAATCATATGAGCCCCTGTGCACCACCTACTTTGTTTAGCATTCTCAGCCACTACTTGTTCTTTCTTTCCAACACTACAGCCCCTCCGCTTATGTGCTCAATAACAACATTCCCAATTGTCTGCATAACAGTCCCCACTTTACCCAACACAGTCCACTCTGAAACCAGTTCTACACTCAGCCCATCCCCCGCCCCCACCACACCTCATAGGCTCAAAGACTACCTGCCTCATTTGAAACCAACCCAATTTTCAACACTCAGTCCCATCCACTCACGCCATACTCATCCCAATTCACTCAGCAACACAATTGCCCTCAAGCCTCATGAGGTGCTCTCCATCCCACCCTCTCTATTCAGCATCCTCAATCCTGCTAAGCCTAACTAAACCTCACTACTTCTATATCCCCGACCAACCACGAAGGGCAAGTATCATAGACCAAGAACACTCCAAAAAAGATCCATTGGCATTATCATTCACACAACCCATGCTTGTCCAATCCTCACCAACTAATGGACACTAAAGCTAAAAGATCCAATGGCATTATTATTTGCACTGTGAGTTGGTCCAATCTTCAGATTTACACTCTATTGCAACTTTATTGTTGGCTCTACCAGATGGCATCACCTAAATATTTCTAGCGATAGGATTCTCTAGATAAATGATAGAAGATCAAGTAGACAAACTTGAACTCTCTCTTTCCTTTCTTTTTTGTTGTTTTAATGGTTATTTTCTTCTTTCTTTCTTTTCTTCTTTTTAAATAGGGGTGGGGGTGGTTGTGCGAAGATTATATATTGTGAGAGAAAACAAATTATAGTTTATCGTTTTAGACATTCTATAAATTCTCACATGCAGAGATCCATCTGATGCAATTGTAATGAGTACAATAGTTTTGAACATTAACAAAATTCCAACCTTGACTCAGAATCCTTGAGTTTCCACCACTGTGGTAAAGTACTGTTTAAAGATAATTTAAAAACATATTTAAAAAACTCTCTAAATTCACTTTAAGCAACTTGAAAGACCTAGTATTTGATGTTAAAAATCCAAATCCTCAAAAACATTAATTTCCATTGCTTGCTGCACCTAAGATCCATGAATTTTAAAATCATCGGTGATGTCAAATGCTTGTATATGCTATCCCATCTAGTCCCCTGAGATATAGAAATCTTGAATTAGAATGCGTATAAAACACTCGTCCAAATTGCGGAAGATGCACATCTGTCACTCATGTAACCAAGGTTTGAAACCCACAGGTTATAATTAAAAAAAAAAAAACTTGCATCCTCTCTCTCTCACACTTCGGTGATGAAAAAAGGCACCATTCTCTCTCCCTTTCATATGGGACAAAAACAAATGGGGTTTTAGGTATCCCCTAGGCCCAAATTTTTAAGCCAATTTGAATTTAGTTTAACTATTGTTTTAGTTTAATAATGTTTTATGTTTCTGCATGACTCAAGGTTAAAATGGGACGGCCTCCAATTGTTCCCTTTCATTGCATATCTTGTTGTATGTGATAAATGAACTTAAAATCATAATTGTCAATCTATTCTCTATATGATTCAAACTCACAACTTAGAATAATGAGTATTTGAATAGACTTTTAAATGAATACATTTAAACTATAATATTTAAATGAAATTTTATTTAGTCACACCAAACATGGTAAAGGGCTTCCACACAGGCCATGGCCAAAGCCCAGTAAATTACCACCACACTAACAATGGTCGTAATTAAAAGATCTTGTATGAAGATCAAGATCAAAGAAACCAGATTATCCAATACTCTTTGTCAAATCTACAAAATAATTTATTAAAAAATTTCTGATTGTGGGTTTTAGGATTTTAGGGTTTAGGGGTGTAGGACTTTAGGGTTTTAGGGGTTTGTGGTTTAGGGTTTATGGTTTAGGGTTTTAGGGTCTATGGTTTAGGGTCTAGGGTCTAGGGTTTAGGGTTTTGGTGTTTACGGTTTAGGGTTTCAGGATTTTAGCGTTTTAGGGTTTACGGGTATAGGGTTTAGGGTTTAGTATTTTAGTGTTTAGGGTTTTAGGGGTTTAGGGTTTACGATTTTTGGGTTTATGGGTTTTAGAGTTTAGGGTTTTAGAATTTATGGTTTTAGGGTTTAGGGTTAAGTGGTTTAGGGTATAGGGTTTTAGGATTTTAGGGGTTTAGTGTTTAGGATTTTAGGGCTTTAGTGTTTCTGATTTAGGGTTTTAGGGTTTAGGGTTTTGTGTTTTAGGTTTTAGGGTTTTAGGGTTTAAGGTTTCTGATTTAGGGTTTTAGGGTTTTACGGTTTCGCGGTCTTACTGTTTTAAGGTTTCTGATTGTGGGTTTTAGGATTTTAGTGTTTAGGGGAGTAGGACTTTAGGGGTTTATGGTTTTAGGCTTAGGGTTTAGGGTTTTAGTGTCAAGGGTTTAGGGTCTAGGGTTTAGGGTTTAGGGTTTAGTGTTTAGGATTTTGGCGTTTAGGGTTTAGGGTTTTAGCGTTTTAGGGTTTATGGGTATACGGTTTAGGGTTTAGTATTTTAGGGTTTTATGGTTTAGGGTTTACGGTTTTAGGGTTTTAGAGTTTAGGGTTTAGGGTTATAGGGGTTCAGGGTTAAGTGTTTTAGGGTTTAGGGTTTTAGGGGTTTAGTGTTTATGGTTTTAGGGTTTTAGCGGTTTAGGGTTTTAGTGTATCTGATTTAGGGTTTTATGGTTTTAGGGTTTAGGGTTAAGGGTTTTATGGTTTGAGAGTTTTAGTGTTTAGGGTTGTACGGTTTTAGGGCTTAGGGTTTTAGGGGCTTAGGGGTTTAGGGTTAGGCCATAGGGTTTTAGAGTTTTAGGATTTTAGGGTTTAGGGGTTTTGGATTTTTGTTTTAGGGTTAGGGCTTAGGGGTTTAGGGTTTTATTGTTTAGGGTTTAGGGTTTTTGTGTTTTATGGTATAGGGTTATAGGGTTTTAGGGTTTTAGGGGTTTAGGGTTTAGGATTTAGGGTATAGGCTTTAGGATTTTAGGGTTTAGGGTTTTTGGGTTTTTGGGTTTAGAGTTTTAGGGGTTTATGGTTTAGGGTTTTTGGGTTTTTGAGTTTAGGGTTGTAGGGGTTTAGGGTTTAGGGTTTTAGGGTTTTAGAGTTTTACTGCTTAGGGATTTATGGTTGAAGGGCTTAGGGTTTTGGGTTTTAGGGTTTTAGGGTTTAGGGTTTTACTGTTTTAGTGTTTATGGTTTGAGGGTTTTAGGTTTAGGGTTTAACGGTTTTAGGGTTTAGGATTTAGGGTTTAGGGTTTAGGGTTTATGGTTTAGGATTTAGGGTTTTGGGATTTTAGGGGTTTGGTATTTAGGGTTTTAGCGATTTAGGGTTTTAGTGTTTCTGATTTAGGGTTTTAGGGCTTAGGGTTTAGGGTTTTATGGTTTAGGGTTTTAGAGTTTTAGTGTTTAGGGTTTTAGGGGTTTATGGTTTTAGTGTTTCTGATTTAGGGTTTTAGGGCTTAGGGTTTTAGGGCTTAGGGTTTAGGGTTTTATGGTTTTAGAGTTTTAGTGTTTTAGACTTTTAGTGTTTAGGGTTTTAGGGGTTTATGGTTTGGGTTTAGGGTTAGGCCTTAGCGTTTTAGGGTTTTAGAGTTTTAGGATTTTAGGGGTTTAGGTTTTTGGGTTTTGGATTTAGGTTTTAGGGTTAGGGCTTAGGGTTTTAGTGTTTAGGGTTTATGGTCTATGGTTTGGGGTTTGGGGTTTGGGGTTTAGGGTTTAGGGTTTTATTGTTTAGGGTTTGGGGTTTGGGGTTTGGGGTTTAGGGTTTAGGGTTTTATTGTTTAGGGTTTGGGGTTTAGGGTTTTAGGGTTTAGGGTTTTCGGGTTTAGGGTTTAGGGTTTTTGGGATTTTGGGTTTTTAGGTTTAGGGTTTTAGGGGTTTAGGGTCTATGTTTTAGGGTTTTTGTGTTTTTGGGTTTAGGGTTTTAGGGGTTTAGGGTTTATGGTTTGGGATTTAGGTTTTAGGGTTTTGGATTTAGGTTTTAGGGTTAGGGCTTAGGGTTTTAGTGTTTAGGGTTTATGGTTTGGGGTTTGGCGTTTGGGGTTTAGGGTTTAGGGTTTTGGAGTTTAGGGTTTTAGGGTTTAGGTTTTAGGGTTTTAGTGTTTAAGTTTAGGGTTTAGGGTTTTTGGGATTTTGGGTTTTAGGTTTAGGGTTTTAGGGGTTTAGGGTCTATGTTTTAGGGTTTTTGTGTTTTTGGGTTTAGGGTTTTAGGGGTTTAGGGTTTATGGTTTATGGTTTGGGGTTTTAGGGTTTTAGAGTTTTACTTTTTAGGTTCATTGGTTTGGGATAAGCATTTGAAATATTAACAGTGTTTAAGTTTCGGATCAGCGTAGTAAGGAGTTTCCCGTAACAACATAGGTGGGATCGATGGTGGCGTCGGTCAGACCGTCAGTGAACATTCGCGGATTTGTGTAATTTGGAGGTTACTGTAACGTAGAAGTTTCAATGCCCAATTTTATTTACGTTTATTGGTTAGAGATGGATATTTGAGACTTTCGGCAAAATCTAATTAGAGGACGGGAGTTGTAATGCCTTTTCGGTGTCGTACAAGTTTCAATCCCCAAAATTTATTTTTTAGGTTCATAATTGGAGATGGGCATTTGGAACTTCGGCAAATTAATTCGCGGACAGACGTATTAAGATCTTTTTTTCAATCATCAAAGTTTCAATGCCCAATTTTTTTTAGGTTCATTGGTTTGGGATGGGATTCGAGATATTGGCAATGTTTAAGTCTCGAATCGGCGTAGTAAGGGGTTTCTTGTAACAGCATCGGTCGGACCTATGGTAGCGTCGGACTGACGGCCAGTGAGCAGTCGCGGATGAACGTAATTTGGAGGTTACTGTAACGTAAAAGTTTCAATGCCCAATTTTGTTTAGGTTTATTGATTGGAGATCGGCATATTTTAATTTACGGACGGGCGTCATAACGCATTTTCGGTATCGCACAAGTTTCAATCTCCAATCTTCTTTTAGGTTCATTGGTTGGAGATGGGCATGGAGCATGGTGACATAGAGGCACTAGGGTCGAATATGTGCATGAGGGGTAGAGATGAGAAATGAATGTAATACCTCTCCCCACTTGCACCCGCAACATGTCATTATGTGTAGAACGGGGTTGGTGCTAGGAATGAAGGTAGAACTACGGGTGATCTGATCTCCAAGGGAGGAGTGGGTAGGCAGCTATGATTCAGTTCGGTCACAGCGAGGGTCCAATAAGTCCTAGGATTCATGGGAATCTCTCCTGGTCTCGGTGGAGACTCAGGATCTCCATTTTTGTTGGATCGCTCCGTCGTGGGCATCGATCTCGCATCAGGTTGGGGATGGGCTTTTGAAACAATGACAGCTGTTTGGAGATGGGGCATATAGCATGGTGACATAGAGGCACTATGGTCGGGTATGGGCATAAGGGATAGAGATGAGACATGAATGTAATACCTCCCTCAACATGAACCCACAACATGTCATTATGTGTAGCACGGGGTTGGTGCCATGTATGAAGGTGGAACTATGCGTGATCTGATCTCCAAGGGAGGAGTACGTAGGCAGCTGATAATTCGGCTCGATCACACCGAGGGTCCAATAGATCCTAGGATTCGTGGGAGTCTCTCCTGGTCTCGGTGAAGACTCGGCATCCCCAATTTTGTTGGATCTTTCCGTCGTGAGCATCGATCACGCATCAGGTTGGGGATGGGCATTTGAAACATTAGTAATCGAATGAATGTCTTAAGCAGTTTCTTCTTATATAGAAGTTTTAATGCCCAACTGGTTTTAGATTCAATGGTTGGGATGACTATTTGAAATATTGGGAACGTTTAAGGTGCCGATGGGCGTAGTAAGGAATTACAACTA
Organism: Chimonanthus salicifolius; assembly: GCA_013350335.1. Taxonomy (NCBI): domain Eukaryota; kingdom Viridiplantae; phylum Streptophyta; class Magnoliopsida; order Laurales; family Calycanthaceae; genus Chimonanthus; species Chimonanthus salicifolius. Next base: position 40,722,205 of record CM023534.1, on the reverse strand, counting down.
ACACATGTGCAACGTTTCTTATGCGGAGCCATATGAATGGATTTTGGAGAAGATTGAAATTCAAGTAACTTCAATGCCCAATTTTGTTTAAGTTGATTAGTTTGGGATGGGCATTTGAAATGCTGATAATGTTTAATTCTTAGATTGGCGTAGTAAGGAGTTTCCCGTAACAACATCGGTGGGATCGATGGTTGCGTCGGTCAGACTGTCAGTGAACATTGGCATCAGTGAACATTGGCAAATGAGTGTAATTTGGAGGTTACTGTAACGTAAGAGTTTCAATGCCCAATTTTATTTACGTTTATTGGTTGGAGATGGGTATTTGAGACTTCGGCAAAATCTAATTCGAGGACGGGAGTTGTAAGGCCTTTTCGAGCACGGGGTTGGTGCCAAGAATGAAGGTAGAACCACGAGTAATCTGATCTCCAAGGGAGGAGTACGTAAGCAGCTGATAATTCAGTTCGACCACAGCGAGGGTCCAAGTTTCAATCCCCAAAGTTTAATTTTTAGGTTCATAATTGGAGATGGGCATTTGGACCTTTGACAAATTTTAATTCATGGACAGCCGTATGAAGGTCTTTTTTCAATCATCAAAGTTTCAATGACCAATTTTTTTTAGGTTCATTGGTTTGGAATGGGCATTCGAGATATTGGTAATGTTTAAGTCTCGGATCGGCGTAGTAAGGAATTTCTTATAACAGCATCGGTCGGACCTATTGTGGCGTCGGGCTGACGGCCAGTGAACAGTCTCGGATGAGCGTAATTTGGAGGTTATTGTAACGTAAAAGTTTCAATGCCCAATTTTGTTTAGGTTCATTGGTTGGAGATGGGTATATTTTAATTGACGAGCAGGCGTCATAACGCATTTTCGGTGTCGCACAAGTTTCAATCTCCACTCTTCTTTTAGTTTCATTGGCTGGAGATGGGCATAGAGCATGGTGACAGAGGCACTAGGGTCGAGTATGTGCATGAGGGGTAGAGATGAGAAATGAATGTAACACCTCTCCCCACTTGGACCCGCAACATGTCATTATGTGTAGCACGGGGTTGGTGCCAGAAATGAAGGTAGAACTACGGGTGATCTGATCTCCAAGGAAGGAGTACGTAGGCAGGTGATAATTCAGTTCGATCACAACGAGGGTCCAATAAGTCCTAGGATTCACGGGAGTCTCTCCTGGTCTCGGTGAAGATTCTGAATCTCCAACTTTTTTGGATCGCTCCGTCATGAGCGTCGATCCCGCATCATGTTGGGGATGGGCTTTTGAAACAATGACAGTTGGTTGGAGATGGGGCATAGAGCATGGTGACATAGAGGCACTAGGGTCGGGTATGGGCATAAGGGGTAGAGATGAGACATGAATGTAATACCTCCCTCCACATGAACCCACAACATGTCATTATGTGTAGCACGGGGTTGGTGCCATGTATGAAGGTAGAACTACGAGTGATCTGATCTCCAAGGGAGGAGTACGTAGGCAGCTGATAATTCGGTTCGATCACACCGAGGGTCCAATAAATCTTAGGATTCATGGGAGTCTCTCCTGGTCTCAGTGAAGACTCGGCATCCCAATTTTGTTGGATCTTTCTGTCGTGAGCATCGATCCCGCATCAGGTTGGGGTTGGGCATTTGAAATAATAGCAGCTTCTAAGTCGCTGATGCGGGTATCTGTGGACTTAATCAAAGTGTTATTTTGACCCAGGCGGTTGCATTATTAAATTAGCAAATTTGAGCTCCGAGTTGAAGGACGAAAATTTTATTTTCGATCCCGGCTGGTGCGTGGGCAGCTTGTGTCATTTCATGCTTAATCAAGCCTAGTCCAACTATTCAGGCCCAACCAGCCAGGCCTTGGCCCAACAATGTCACAACTCAGGCCCAGCTGTGCATGTCAGGCCCAGTTACAAAAGTCTAGTTCAAGCAGGACCTTCACATAAGAGGCAAAATCTGGTAGTGGCCGGTTGAAGTAGTTGTGTAGGAAGTTTTAAATATCTAGTTTAGTTTAACTTAGGTAGCTTCTATTATTGGGTTTTAGGGTTTAAGGTTTTTGTTTTACGGTTTTAGGGTTTCTGATTGAGGGTTTCACGGTTTTGCGGTCTTACAGTTTTAAGGTTTCTGATTGTGGGTTTTACGATTTTAGGGTTTAGGGGTGTAGGACTTTAGGGTTTTAGGGGTTTGTGGTTTAGGGTTTAGGGTTTAGGGTTTTAGGGTCTGTGGTTTAGGGTCTAGGGTTTAGGGTTTCAGGATTTTCGTGTTTTAGGGTTTACGGGTATAGGGTTTAGGGTTTAGTATTTTAGTGCTTAGGGTTTTAGGGGTTTAGGGTTTACGATTTTTGGGTTTATGGGTTTTAGAGTTTAGGGTTTTAGAATTTATGGTTTTAGGGTTTAGGGTTAAGTGTTTTAGGGTATAGGGTTTTAGGATTTTAGGGGTTTAGGGTTTTAGGATTTTAGGGGTTTAGTGTTTAGGATTTTAGGATTTTAGGATTTTAGGGCTTTAGTGTTTCTGATTTAGGGTTTTAGGGTTTAGGGTTTTGTGTTTTAGGTTTTAGGGTTTTAGGGTTTAAGGTTTCTGATTTAGGGTTTTAGGGTTTTACGGTTTCGCGGTCTTACTGTTTTAAGGTTTCTGATTGTGGGTTTTAGGATTTTAGTGTTTAAGGGTGTAGGACTTTAGGGGTTTATGGTTTTAGGCTTAGGGTTTAGGGTTTTAGTATCAAGGGTTTAGGGTCTAGGGTTTAGGGTTTAGTGTTTAGGATTTTGGCGTCTATGGTTTAGGGTTTTAGCGTTTTAGGGTTTATGGGTATACGGTTTAGGGTTTAGTATTTTAGGGTTTTATGGTTTAGGGTTTACGGTTTTAGGGTTTTAGGGTTTTAGAGTTTAGGGTTTTAGGGTTTAGAGTTTTAGGATTTTTGGTTTTATGGTTTTAGGGTTTTAGGATTTTAGGGGTTTAGTGTTTAGGGTTTTAGCGGTTTAGGGTTTTAGTGTTTCTGATTTAGGGTTTTATTGTTTTAGGGTTTAGGGTTTGAGAGTTTTAGTGTTTAGGGTTTTACGGTTTTTGGCCTTAGGATTTTAGGGGCATAGGGTTTTAGGGTTTAGGGGTTTAGGGTTTTGGATTTAGGTTTTACGATTAGGGCTTAGGGTTTTAGTGTTTAGGGTTTAGGTTTTGGGGTTTGGGGTTTATATTTTAGGTTTTAGGGTTTAGGGTTTTTGGGTTTTTGGGTTTAGGGTTTAGGGTCTATGGCTTAGGGTTTTTGTATTTTTGGATTTAGGGTTTTAGGGGTTTATGGTTTATGGTTTGGGGTTTTAGGGGTTTTAGGGGTTTAGAGTTTTACTGTTTATGTTCATTGGTTTGGGATGAGTATTTGAAATATTGACAGTGTTTAAGTCTTGGATTAGCGTAATAAGGAATTTCCTATAACAACTTCGATGGGATCGATGGTGGCGTCGGTCAGACCGTCAGTGAACATTCGTGGATGAGTGTAATTTGGTGGTTATTTTAACGTAGAAGTTTCAATGCCCAATTTTATATACGTTTATTGGTTGGAGATGGGTATTTGAGACTTCGACAAAATCTAATTCGAGGACGGGAGTTATAAGGCCTTTTCCGTATCGTACAAGTTTCAATCCCCAAAATTTATTTTTTAGGTTCATAATTGGAGATGGGCATTTGAAACTTCGGCAAATTTTAATTCGCGGATAGCAGTATTAAAGTCTTTTTTCAATCATCAAAGTTTTAATGCCCAATTTTTTTTAAGTTATTGGTTTGGGATGGGCATTCGAGATATTAGCATTGTTTAAGTCTCGAATCGGCGTAGTAAGTAGTTTCTTGTAACAGCATCGGTCGGACCTATGGTGGCATCGGACTGACGGCCAGTGAACAGTCGCGGATGAGCGTAATTTGGAGGTTACTGTAACGTAGAAGTTTCAATGCCCAATTTTGCTTAGGTTCATTGGTTGTAGATGGGCATATTTTAATATACGGACGGGCGTAATAACGCATTTTCGGTATCGCACAAGTTTCAATCTCCAATCTTTTTTTAGGTTCATTTGGAGATGGGCATAGAGCATGGGACATAGAGGCACTAGGGTCGAGTATATGCATGAGGGGTAGAGATGAGAAATGAATATAATACCTCTCCCCACTTGGACCCGCAACATGTCATTATGTGTAGCACGGGGTTGGTGCCAAGAATGAAGGTAGAACTACAGGTGATCTGATCTCCAAGGGAGGAGTACGTAGGCAGGTGATAATTTAGTTCGATCGCAGCGAGGGTCCAATAAGTATTAAGATTCGTGTGAGTCTCTCCTTGTCTCGGTGAAGACTCGGGATCTCCAATTTTGTTGGATCGCTCCGTCATGAGCATTGATCCCGCATCAGGTTGGGGATGGGCTTTTGAAACAATGACAGTTGGTTGGAGATGGGGCATAAAGCATAGTGACATAGAGGCACTACGGTCGGGTATGGGCATAAGGGGTAGAGATGAGACATGAATGTAATACCTCTCCCCACTTGGACCCGCAACAAGTCATTATGTGTAGCACGGGATTGGTGCCAGGAATGAAGGTAGAACTACGGGTGATCTGATCTCCAAGGGAGGAGTACGTAGGCAGCTGATAATTCAGTTCCACCACAGCGAGGGTCCAATAAGTATTAAGATTCGTGTGAGTCTCCTTGTCTCGGTGAAGACTCGGGATCTCCAATTTTGTTGGATAGCTCCATCGTGAACATTGATTCCGCACCAGGTTAGGGATGGGCTTTTGAAACAATGATAGTTGGTTGGAGATGGGGCATAGAGCATGGTGACATAGAGGCACTAGGGTCGGGTATGGGCATAAGGGGTAGAGATGAGACATGAATGTAATACCTCCCTCCACATGAACCCACAACATGTCATTATGTGTAGCACGGGGTTGGTGCTATGTATGAAGGTAGAACTACACGTGATCTGATCTCCAAGGGAGGAGTATGTAGGCAGCTGATAATTCAGTTCGATCACACCGAGGGTCCAATAGATCCTAGGATTCGTGGGAGTCTCTCATGGTTTCGGTGAAGGCTCGACATCTCCAATTTTGTTGGATCTTTCCGTCGTGAGCATCGATCCCGCATCAGGTTGGGGATGGGCATTTGAAACATTGGCATTCGGATGAACGTCTTAAGCAGTTCCTTCTGACATAGATGTTTTAATGCCCAACTGATTTTAGGTTCATTGGTTGGGATGGCTATTTGAAATATTGGGAACGGTTAAAGGTGTAGATGGGCGTAGTAAGGAATTACTGCTAACACAGAAGTTTCAATCCCAATTTTGTTTAGGTTCATTGGCTTGGGATGGGCATTTGAGACATTGGCAGTTTTTTAAGTCTCGAAAGAGCGTACTATGCAGTTCCTGTTAACATTGAAGTTTTAATAGCCAATTTTATTTAGGTTCATTGGTTGGAGATGGGATTTGACACATTTGCAATGTTTAATATAGAACGATTGGGCTATTTGGTGTCGATGCCCAAATTTTAATATGTTTCATTGGTTGGGCAAGCTCATTCAAAGAATCGTATCATGTATATGGCGGAAGGTTGTGGACAAAAATTTCGGTAAAATTGCAACGGTTATTAGATATTGGGTAAATGCGGTTGTTATGCTCAGTTTTATTTAGTTTCGTTTGTTGCAGATGGGCATTTTGAACATGAGACTAACTATTTGTAGTCAACAATTTTATATTGTGACTAAGTTGATATTTAACAATATTAGATATGATGATGCATACATGCGTATATACATATACACACATACACATACATACATGCATGCATGCATACATCCATACGCTATGCATAATGTATGTATTTATGATATCTAATGTTAAATATCGACCCAGTCACAACACAAAATTTTTGAGAACAAATGGTTAGTGTTTTGTTAAAATGTCCGTCTATAACGAATGATCCTGAATTCGACTGAGAATACCCACCGCCGTAACACAACATGTGCAACGTTTCTTATGCGGAGCCATATGAATGGATTTTGGAGAAGATTGAAATTCAAGTAACATAGAAGTTTCAATGCCCAATTTTGTTTAACTTCATTGGTTTGGGATGGTCATTTGAAATGTTGACAATGTTTAAGTCTCGGATCGGTGTAGTAAGTAGTTTCTCATAACAGCAGCGGTGGGATCGATGGTGGCGTCGGTCAGACCGCCAGTGAACATTCGCTGATGAGTGTAATTTGGAGGTTACTGTAACGTAGAAGTTTCAATGCCCAGTTTTATTTACGCTTATTGGTTGGAGATGGGATTTGAGACTTCGGCAAAATCTAATTCGAGGACGGGAGTTGTAAGGCCTTTTCGGTATCGTATAAGTTTCAATCCCCAAAATTTAATTTTTAGGTTCATAATTGGGGATGGGCATTTGGAACTTCGGCAAATTTTAATTCGTAGATAGACGTATGAAGGTCTTTTTTCAATCATCAAAGTTTCAATACCCAATTTTTTTTAGGTTCATTGGTTTGGAATGGGCATTCGACATATTGGCAATGTTTTAGTCTCGAATCGGCGTAGTAAGGAGTTTCTTGTAAAAGCATCGGTCGGACCTATTGTGGTGTCGGACTGACGGCCAGTGAACAGTCGCGGATGAGCGTAGTTTGGAGGTTACTGTAACATAAAAGTTTCAATGCCCAATTTTGTTTAGGTTCATTGGTTGGAGATGGGTATATTTTAATTTACGGACGGGCGTCATAACGCATTTTCGGTATCGCACAAGTTTCAATCTCCACTCTTCTTTTAGGTTCATTAGTTGGACATGGGCATAGAGCATGGTGACATAGAGGCACTAGGGTCGAGTATGTGCATGAGGGGTAGAGATGAGAAATGAATGTAATACCTCTCCCCACTTGGAATCCGCAACATGTCATTATGTGTAGCACGGGGTTGGTGCCAAGAATGAAGGTAGAACTACCGGTGATCTGATCTCCAAGGGAGGAGTACGTAGGCAGCTGATATTTCAGTTCGATCACAGCGAGGGTCCAATAAGTCCTTGGATTCACGGGAGTCTCTCCTGGTCTCGGTGAAGATTCTGGATCTCCAACTTTTTTGGATCGCTCCGTCATGAGCGTCGATCCCGCATCATGTTGGGGATGGGCTTTTGAAACAATGACAGTTGATTGGAGATGGGGCATAGAGCATGGTGACATAGAGGCACTAGGGTCGGGTATGGGCATAAGAGGTAGAGATGAGACATGAATGTAATACCTCCCTCCACATGAACCCACAACATGTCATTATGTGTAGCACGGGGTTGGTGCCATGTATGAAGGTAAAACTACGAGTAATCTGGTCTCCAAGGGAGGAGTACATAGGCAGCTGATAATTCGGTTCGATCACACCGAGGGTCCAATAAATCTTAGGATTCGTGGGAGTCTCTCCTGGTCTCAGTAAGACTCGACATCCCAATTTTGTTGGATCTTTCTGTCGTGAGCATCGATCCCGCATCAGGTTGGGGATGGGCATTGGAAAAAATAGCAGTTTTTAAGTCGTTGATGCGGGCATCTGTGGACTTAATCAAAATTTTATTTTTGACCCAGGCGGTTGTATTATTAAATTAGCAAATTTGAGCCCCGAGTCGAAAAATGAAAATTTTATTTTTGATCCCTGCTGGTCCGTGGGCTGCTTGGGTCATTTCAAGCTTAATCAAGCCTAGTCCAACTATTCAGGCCCAAATAGCCAGGCTTGGCCCAACAAGTCACAACTCAGGCCCAGCTGTGCATGTCAAGCCCAATTAAAAAAGTCCAGTTCAAGCAGGACCTCCACAAAAGAGGCAAAATCTGATAGTGGCCAATTGAAGTAGTTGTGTCTGAAGTTTTAATTACCTAGTTTAGTTTAACTTAGGTAGTTTCTGTTATTGGGTTTTAGTGTTTAACGTTTCTGGTTTAGGGTTTTAGGTTTAGGGTTTAGGGTTTAGGGTTTGGGGTTTGGGGTTTAGGGTTTTTGGATTTTAGCGTTTTAGGGTTTACGGGTATAGGGTTTAGTATTTTAGTGTTTTGGGTTTTAGGGGTTTAGGGTTTACGATTTTAGGGTTTTAGAATTTATGGTTTTAGGGTTAGGGTTAAGTGTTTTAGGGTATAGGATTTAGGGTTTTAGGATTTTAGGGGTTTAGTGTTTAGGGTTTTAGGGCTTTAGTGTTTTTGATTTAGGGTTTTAGGTTTTTGATTTAGGGTTTTAGGGTTTTATGGTTTCGCGGTCTTACAGTTTTAAGGTTTTTGATTCTGGGTTTTAGGATTTTATTGTTTAGGGGTGTATGACTTTAGGGTTTTAGGGGTTTAGGGTTTGGGGTTTATGGTTTTAGGCTTAGGGTTTAGGGTTTTAGTGTCTAGGGTTTAGGGTTTAGGATTTTGGCGTCTAGGGTTTAGGGTTTAGGGTTTTAGCATTTTAGGGTTTATGGGTATAGGGTTTAGGGGTGTAGAACTTTCGGGTTTTAGGGGTTTGTGGTTTAGGGTTTAGGATTTTAGTGTTTTAGGGTCTATGGTTTTGGGGTTTACGGTTTTAGGATTTTAGCGTTTTAGGGTTTACGGGTATAGGGTTTAGTGTTTTGGGGTTTAGGATTTAGGGTTTACGATTTTAGGGTTTTTGGGTTTTAGAGTTTAGGGTTTTAGAATTTATGGTTTTAGGGTTTAGGGTTAAGTGTTTTAGGGTATAGGGTTTAGGGTTTTAGGATTTTAGGGGTTTAGGGTTTTAGTGTTTTTGATTTAGGGTTTAGGGTTTTGTGTTTTAGGGTTTAGGGTTTTAGGGTTTCTGATTTAGGGTTTTACGGTTTCGCGGTCTTACAGCTTTAAGGTTTCTGATTGTGGGTTTTAGGATTTTTGTGTTTAGGGGTGTAGGACTTTAGGGTTTTAGGGGTTTGGGGTTTATGGTTTTAGGCTTAGGGTTTAGGGTTTAGGGTTTTAGTGTCTAGGGTCTAGGGTTTAGGGTTTAGGGTCTAGTGTTTAGGATTTTGGCGTTTAGGGTTTAGGGTTTTAGCGTTCTAGGGTTTATGGGTATAGGGTTTAGGGTTTAGTATTTTAGGGTTTTATGTTTTAGGGTTTACGGTTTTAGAGTTTAGGGTTTTAGGGTTTAAGGTTATAGGGGTTCAAGGTTAAGTGTTTTAGGGTTTAGGGTTTTAGGATTTTAGGGGTTTAGTGTTTAGGGTTTTAGCGGTTTAGGGTTTTAGTGTTTCTGATTTAAGATTTTATGGTTTTAGGTTTTAAGGTTTAGGGTTTTATGGTTTGAGAGTTTTAGTGTTTAGGGTTTTACGGTTTTTGGGCTTAGGGGTTTAGGGGTTTAGGGTTAGGGCATAGGGTTTTAGGGTTTTAGAGTTTTAGGATTTTAGGGTTTAGGGTTTTGGTTTTAGGGTTAGGGCTTAGGGTTTTAGTGTTTACGGTTTAGGGTTTGGGTTTGGGGTTTTGGGTTTAGGTTTTAGGGTTTAGGGTCTATGGTTTAGGGTTTTTGTGTTTTTTGGTTTAGGGTTTTAGTGGTTTAGGGTTTATGGTTTGGGTTTTAGGGGTTTAGAGTTTTACTGTTTAGGTTCATTGGTTTGGGATGAGCATCTGAAATATTGACAGTGTTTAAATCTCGGATCGGCGTAATAAGGAGTTTCCCGTAACAGCTTCGGTGGGATCGATGGTGGTGTGGGTCAGACCGTCAGTGAACATTCGCGGATGAGTGTAATTTGGAGGTTACTATAACGTAGAAGTTTCAATGCCCAATTTTATTTACGTTTATTGGTTGGAGATGGGTATTTGAGACTCCGGCAAAATCTAATTCGAGGACAGGAGTTATAAGGCCTTTTCGGTATCTTACAAGTTTCAATCCCCAAAATTTAATTTTTAGGTTCATAATTGGAGATGGGCATTTGGAACTTCACAAATTTTAATTCGTGGATAGACGTATGAAAGTCTTTTTTCAATCATCAAAGTTTTAATGCCCAATTTTTTTTAGGTTCATTGGTTTGGGATGGGCATTCGAGATATTGGCAATGTTTAAGTCTCGAATCGGCGTAGTAAGGAGTTTCTTGTAACAACATCGGTCGAACCTATGGTGGCGTCGGACTGACGGCCAGTGAATAGTCGCGGATGAGCATAATTTGGAGGTTACTGTAATGTAAGAATTTCAATGCCGAATTTTGTTTAGGTTCATTGGTTGGATATGGGCATATTTTAATTTACGGACAGGCGTAATAACGCATTTTCGGTATCGCACAAGTTTCAATCTCCAATCTTCTTTTAGGTTCATTGGTTGGAAATGGGCATAGAGCATGGTGACATAAAGGCACTATGGTCGAGTATGTGCATGAGGGGTAGAGATGAGAAATGAATGTAATACCTCTCCCACTTGGACCCGCAACATGTCACTATGTGTAGCACGGGGTTGGTGCCAGGAATGAAGGTAGAACTACGTGTGATCTGATCTCCAAGGGAGGAGTACGTAGGCAGCTGATAATTCAGTTCGATCACAGCGAGGGTCCAATACGTCCTATGATTCGTGGGAGTCTCTCATGGTCTCGGTGAAGACTTGGCATCCCCAATTTTGTTGGATGTTTCCGTCGCGAGCATCGATCCCGCATCAGGTTGGGGATGGGCATTTGAAACATTGGCAATCGGATGAATGCTTGAGCAGTTCCTTCTAACATAGAAGTTTTAATACCCAACTGGTTTTAGGTTCATTGGTTGGGATGACTATTTGAAATATTGGGAATGTTTAAGGTGCAGATGGGCGTAGTAAGGAATTATTGCAAACACAGAAGTTTCAATCCCAATTTTGTTTAGGCTCATTGGCTTGGGATGGGCATTTGAGACATTGACAGTTTTTTAAGTATCGAAAGAGCGTAGTTTATAGTTCCTGTTAGCATCGAAGTTTTAATGGCGAATTTTGTTTAGGTTCATTGGTTGGGGATGTGATTTGACACATTTGCAATGTTTAGTATAGGACCATTTGGCTATTTGGTGTCGATGCCCCAATTTTAATATGTTTCCTTGGTTGGGCAAGCTTATTCAAAGAATCATATCATGTATGTGTGGGAAGGTTGTGGACAAAAATTTCGGTAAAATTGCAACGGTTATTAGATATTGGGTGAATGTGGTTGTTATGCTCAGTTTTATTTAGTTTCGTTTGTTACAGATGGGCATTTTGAACATGAGACTAACTATTTGTCGTCAACAATTTTATATTGTGACTAAGTTGATATTTAACAATATTAGATATGATGATGCATATATGCATAAATACATATACACACATGCACATACATACATGCATGCATACATACATCCATACGTTATGCGTAATGTATATATTGATGATATCTAATGTTAAATATCGACCCAGTCACAACACAAAAATTTTGAGAATAAATGGTTAGTGTTTTGTTAAAATGTCCGTCTATAACGAATGATACTAAATTCGATTGAGAATGCCCACCGCTGTAACATAACATGTGCAACGTTTCCTATGCGGAGCCATATGAATGGATTTTGGAGAAGATTGAAATTCAAGTAACATAGAAGTTTCAATGCCCAATTTTGTTTAGGTTCATTGGTTTGGGATGGGCATTTGAAATATTGACAATGTTTATGTCTCGAATCGGCATAATAAGGAGTTTCCCGTAACAGCATCGGTGGGATCGATGGTGGCTTCGGTCAGACCCTCAGTGAACATTCGCGGATGAGTGTAATTTGGAGGTTACTGTAACGTAGAAGTTTCAATGCCCAATTTTATTTACGTTTATTGGTTGGAGATGAGTATTTGAGTCTTCGGTAAAATCTAATTCGAGGACGGGAGTTGGAAGGCCTTTTCGGTATCGTACAAGTTTCAATCCCCAAAATTTAATTTTTAGGTACATAATTGGAGATGGGCATTTGGAACTTCGACAAATTTTAATTCGCGGACAGACGTATGAAGGTCTTTTTTCAATCATCAAAGTTTCAATGCCCAATTTTTTTTAGGTTCATTGGTTTGGGATGGGCATTCGAGATATTGGCAATGTTTAAGTCTCGAATCGGCGTAGTAAGGAGTTTCTTGTAACAGCATCGGTCGGACCTATGGTGGCGTCTAACTGACGGCCAGTGAACAGTTGCGGATGAGCGTAATTTGGAGGTTACTGTAGCGTAGAAGTTTCAACGCCCAATTTTGCTTAGGTTCATTGGTTGGAGATGGGCATATTTTAATTTACGGACGGGCGTAATAATGCATTTTCGGTATCGCACAAGTTTCAATCTCCAATCTTCTTTTAGGTTCATTGGTTGGAGATAGGCATAGAGCATGGTGACATAGAGGCACTAGGGTCGAGTATGTGCATGAGGGGTAGAGATGAGAAATGAATGTAATACCTCGCCCCACTTGGATCCGCAACATGTCATTATGTGTAGCACGGGGTTGGTGCTAAGAATGAAGGTAGAACTACGGGTGATCTGATCTCCAAGGGAGGAGTACGTAGGCAGCTGATAATTCAGTTCGATCACAGCGAGGGTCCAAGAAGTCCTAGGATTCATGGGAGTCTCTCCTGGTCTCGGTGAAGATTTGGGATCTCCAATTTTGTTGGATCGCTCCGTCATGAGCATCGATCCCGCATCAAGTTGGAGATGGGCTTTTGAAACAATGACAGTTGGTTGGAGATGGGCATAGGGCATGGTGACATAGAGGCACTAGGGTTGGGTTTGGGCATAAGGGGTAGAGATGAGACATGAATGTAATGCCTCCCTTCACATGAACCCAAAACATGTCATTATGTGTAGCACGGGGTTGGTGCCATGTATGAAAGTAGAACTACGTATGATCTGATCTCCAAGGGAGGAGTATGTAGGCAGCTGATAATTCGGTTCGATCACACCGAGGGTCCAATAAATCCTAGGATTCGTGGGAGTCTCGGTGAAGACTCGGCATCCCTAATTTTGTTAGATCTTTCCGTCGTGAGCATCTATCCCACATCAGGTTGGGGATGGGCATTTGAAACAATAGCAGTTTTTAAGTCACTGATGCGGGCATCTGTGGACTTAATCAAAATTTTAATTTTGACCCAGGTGGTTGCATTATTAAATTAGCAAATTTGAGCCCCGCGTCGAAGGATGAAAATTTTATTTTCGATCCCTACAGGTGCGTGGGCTGCTTGGGTCATTTCAAGCTTAATCAAGCCCAGTCCAACTATTCAGGCCCAACCAGCCAGGCCTTGGCCCAACAAGTCACAACTCAGGCCCAGCTATGTGTGTCAGGCCCAATTACAAAAATCCAGTTTAAGCAGGACCTCCACATAAGAGGCAAAATCTGGTAGTGGCCGATTGAAGTAGTTGTGTAGGAAGTTTTAATTACCTAGTTTAGTTTAACTTAAGTAGTTTCTATTATTGGGTTTTAGGGTTTTAGGTTTCTGATTTAGGGTTTTAGGATTTTATGGTTTCGCGGTCTTACAGTTTTGAGGTTTCTGATTGTGGGTTTTAGGATTTTAGGGTTTAGGGGTGTAGGACTTTAGGGTTTCAGGGGTTTGTGGTTTACGGTTTTAGGTTTAGGGTTTAGGGTTTTAGTGTTTTAGGGTCTATGGTTTAGGGTTTAGGGTTTAGGGTTTTGGGGTTTACGGTTTAGGGTTTAGGGTTTTAGGGTTTACGGGTATAGGGTTTAGTATTTTAATGTTTTGGGGTTTAGGGGTTTAGGGTTTAGGGTTTACGGGTATAGGGTTTAGTATTTTAATGTTTTGGGGTTTAGGGGTTTAGGGTTTAGGGTTTTAGAGTTTATGGTTTTAGGATTTAGGGTTATAGGGGTTTAGGGTTAAGTGTTTTAAGGTATAGGGTTTAGGGTTTTAGGATTTTAAGGGTTTAGTGTTTAGGGTTTTAGTGTTTCTGATTTAGGGTTTAGGGTTTTGTGTTTTAAGTTTTAGGGTTTAAAATTTCTGATTTAGGGTTTTACGGTCTTACAGTTTTAAGGTTTCTGATTGTGGGTTTTAGGATTTTAGGGTTTAAGGGTGTAGGACTTTAGGGTTTTAGGGGTTTAGGGTTTGGGGTTTATGGTTTTAGGCTTAGGGTTTAGGGTTTTAGTGTCTAGGGTTTAGGGTCTCGGGTTTAGTGTTTAGGATTTTGGCGTCTAGGGTTTAGGGTTTAAGGTTTAGCGTTTTAGCATTTTAGGGTTTACGGGTATAGGGTTTAGTATTTTAGGGTTTTATGGTTTAGGGTTTACGGTTTTAGAGTTTAGGGTTTTAGGGTTTAGGATTATAGGGGTTCAGGGTTAAGTGTTTTAGGGTTTTAGTGTTTCTGATTTAGGGTTTTATGAGTTTAGGGTTTTATGGTTTGAGAGTTTTAGAATTTTAGTGTTTAGGGTTTTACGGTTTTAAGACTTAGGGTTTTAGGGGCGAAGGGGTTTAGGGTTAGGGCATAGGGTTTTAGAGTTTTAGAATTTTAGGGTTTTAGGTTTTAGATTTAGGTTTTAGGGTTAGGGCTTAGGGTTTTAGGGTTTAGGGTTTAGGTTATTTGTCTTTTACGGTTTAGAGTTTAGGTTTTAGGGTTTAGGGTTTAGGGTTTAGGGTTTTAATGTTTTTGGGTTTAGGGTTTTAGGGGTTTTGGGTCTATGGTTTAGGGTTTTTGTGTTTTTGGGTTTAGGGTTTTAGGTGTTTAGGGTTTAGGGTTTGGGGTTTTAGGGTTTTAGAGTTTTACTGTTTAGGTTCATTGGTTTGGGATGAGCATTTGAAATATTGACAGTGTTTAAGTCTCGGATCGGCGTAATAAGGAGTTTCCCGCAACAGCTTCAGTGGGATCGATGGTGGCGTGGGTCAGACCGTCAGTGAACATTCGCAGATGAGTGTAATTTGGAGGTTACTGTAACGTAGAAGTTTCAATGCCCAATTTTATTTAAGTTTATTGTTGGAGATGGATATTTGAGACTTCGGCAAAATCTAATTCGAGGACGGGAGTTGTAAGGCCTTTTCGGTATCGTACAAGTTTCAATCTCCAAAATTTAATTTTTAGGTTCATAATTGGAGATGGGCATTTGGAACTTCAGCAAATTTTAATTCGCGGACAGAGGTATTAAGGTCTTTTTTCAATCATCAAAGTTTCAATGCCCAAATTTTTTTATGTTCATTGGTTTGGAATGGGATTCGAGATATTGGCAATGTTCAAGTCTCGAATCGGCGTAGTAAGGAGTTTCTTGTCGCGGATGAACGTAATTTGGAGGTTACTATAGTGTAGAAGTTTCAATGCCCAATTTTGTTTAGGTTCATTGGTTGGAGATGGGCATATTTTAATTTACGGACGGGCGTAATAACGCATTTTCGGTATCGCACAAGTTTCAATCTCCAATCTTCTTTTAGGTTCATTGGTTGGAGATGGGCATAAGCATGGTGACATAGAGGCACTAAGGTCGAGTATGTGCATGAGGGGTAGAGATGAGAAATGAATGTAATACCTCTTCCCACATGGACTGGCAACATGTCATTATGTGTAGCACGGGGTTGGTGCCAGGAATGAAGGTAGAACTACGGGTGATTTGATCTCCAAGGGAGGAATACGTAGGCAGCTGATATTTCAGTTCGATCACAGCGATGGTCCAATAAGTCTTAGGATTCGTGGGAGTCTCTCCTGGTCTCGGTGAAGACTCGTGATCCCCAATTTTGTTGGATCACTCCATCGTGAGCATCAAACCCGCATCAGGTTGGGGATGGGCTTTTGAAACAATGGCAATTGGTTGGAAATGGAGCATAGAGCATGGTGACATAGAGGCACTAGGGTGGAGTATGTGCATAAAGGGTAGAGATGAGACATGAATATAATACGGCCCCCACTTGGACTCACAACATGTCATTATGTGTAGCACGAGGTTGGTGCCATGTATGAAGGTAGAACTCCGCGGGATCTGATCTTCAAGGAAGGAGTACGTAGGTAGCTGATAATTCAGTTCGATCACACCGAGGGTCCAATAAATCCTAAGATTCCTGGGAGTCTCTCCTGGTCTCGGTGAAGACTCGGCATCCCCAATTTTCTTGGATCTTTCCGTCGTGAGCATCGATCCCGCATCAGGTTGGGGATAGGCATTTGAAACAATAACAGTTTTTAAGTCGCTGATGCGGGCTCTGTGGACTTAAATCAAAATTTTAATTTTGACCCTGGCGGTTGCATTATTAAGTTAGCAAATTTGAGCCCCGAGTCGAAGGATGAAAATTTTATTTTCGATCCCGACAGGTGCGTGGGCAGCTTGGGTCATTTCAAGCTTAATCAAGCCTAGTCAAACTATTTAGGCCCAACCAGCCAGGCCTTGGCCCAACAAGTCACAACTCAGGCCCAGCTATGCATGTCAGGCCCAATTACAAAAATCCAGTTCAAGCAGGACCTCCACATAAGAGGCAAAATCTGGTAGTGGCCGATTGAAGTAGTTGTGTATGAAGTTTTAATTACCTAGTTTAGTTTAACTTAGGTAGTTTCTATTATTGGGTTTTAGGGTTTTACGGTTTTACAGTTTCGCGGTCTTACAGTTTTAAGGTTTCTGATTGTGGGTTTTAGGATTTTAGGGTTTAGGGGTGTAGGACTTTAGGGTTCTAGGGGTTTGTGGTTTAGGGTTTTAGGTCTAGGGTTTAGTGTTTTAGGGTCTATGGTTTAGGGTCTACGGTCTAGGGTTTAGGGTTGTAGGATTTTAGCGTTTTAGGGTTTACGGGTATAGGGTTTAGGGTTTAGTGTTTTAGGGTTTTGAGTTTAGGGTTTTAGAGTTTATGGTTTTAGGGTTTAGGGTTATAGGGGTTTAGGGTTAAGTGTTTTAGGGTATAGGGTTTAGGGTTTTAGGATTTTAGGGGTTTAGTGTTTAGGGTTTTAGGATTTTAATGTTTAGAGTTTTAGGGTTTTAGTTTTTCTGATTTAGGGTTTAGGGTTTTGTGTTTTAGGGTTTAGTGTTTCTGATTTAGGGTTTAGGGTTTTACGGTTTTACAGTTTCGCGGTCTTACAGTTTTAAGGTTTCTGATTGTGGGTTTTAGGATTTTAGGGTTTAGGGGTGTAGGACTTTAGGGTTTTAGGCTTAGGGTTTAGGGTTTTAGTGTCTAGGGTTGGGTCTAGGGTCTAGGGTTTTAGCGGTTTAGGGTTTTATGGTTTTAGGGTTTAGGGTTTAGGGTTTTATGGTTTGAGACTTTTAGTGTTGAGGGTTTTACGGTTTTAGGGCTTTGGGTTTTAGGGGTTTAGGGTTAGGGCTTAGGGTTTTGGATTTTAGGGGTTTGGGGTTTAGGGTTTTGAATTTAGGTTTTAGGGTTAGGGCTTAGGGTTTTAGTGTTTGGGGTTTAGGGTTTTTGTGTTTTACGGTTTAGGGTTCAGGGTTGTAGGGTTTTAAGGTTTTAGGGTTTAGGGCTTTAGCGTTTTAGGGTTTTAGTGTTTAGGATTTTAGGGTTTAGGATTTTAGGGTTTTAGGGGTTTAGGGTTTTAGGGGTTTAGGGTTTATGATTTAGGGTTTTAGAGTTTTACTGTTTAGGGTTTTATGGTTTAAGGGTCTAGGGTTTTGGGTTTTAGCTTTTAGGGTTTTAGAGTTTGGGGTTTAGGGTTTTACGGTTTTAGTGTTTATGGTTTGAGGGTTTTAGGTTTAGGGTTTAACGGTTTAAGGGTTTTAGGGTTTTAGGGTTTTTGGATTTTATGGGTTTGGTGTCTATGGTTTAGGGTTTTTTTGTTTTTGGGTTTAGGGTTTTAGGGGTTTGTGGTTTATGGTTTGGGGTTTTATGGTTTAAGGGTTTAGGGTTTTGGGTTTTAGCTTTTAGGGTTTTAGGGTTTTATGCTAACATCGAAGTTTTAATGCCCAATTTTATTTATGTTCATTGGTTTGATATGGGCATTTGAATCATTGACAATTTTTAAGTCGCAGATGGGCACTGTGTCGAGTTTCCTATAGAATAGAAATTTAAATGCCCAATTTTGTTTAGGGCCATTGGTTAGGGATGGGCATTTAAAATATTAGCAACGTTTAAGTCGCTGACGAGCATAGTAATGAGTTTTAGATAACTTAGACGTTTCAATGCCCAATTTTGTTGAACTTAATTGGTTGGGGATGGGTATTTGAAACATTGGCAATCGGATGAACGTCTTAAGCAGTTCCTGCTAACATAGAAGTTTTAATGCCCAACTGGTTTTAGGTTCATTGGTTGGGATGGCTATTTGAAATATTGGGAACGTAAGTTGCAGATGGGCGTAGTAAGGAATTACTGCTAACACATGTGCAACGTTTCCTATGCGGAGCCATATGAATGGATTTTGGAGAAGATTGAAATTCAAGTAACATAGAAGTTTCAATGCCCAATTTTGTTTAACTTCATTGGTTTGGGATGGGCATTTGAAATACTGACAATGTTTAATTCTCGGATCGGTGTAGTAAGGAGTTTCCCATAACAACATCGGTGAGATCGATGGTGGCGTCGGTCAGACTGTCAGTGAACATTCGCAGATGAGTGTAATTTGGAGGTTACTGTAACGTAAATGTTTCAATGCCCAATTTTATTTACGTTTATTGGTTGGAGATGGGTATTTGAGACTTCGGCAAAATCTAATTCGAGGACGGGAGTTGTAAGGCGTTTTCGAGCACGGGCTTGGTGCCAGGAATGAAGGTAGAACTACGGGTGATCTGATCTCCAAGGGACGAGTACGTAGGCAGCTGATAATTCAGTTCGATCACAGCGAGGGTCCAATAAGCCCTATGATTCGTGGGAGTCTCTCCAGGTCTCGGTGAAGACTCGGGATCCCCAATTTTGTTGGATAGCTCCATCGTGAGCATTGATTCCGCATCAGGTTGGGGATGGGCTTTTGAAACAATGACAGTTGGTTGGAGATGGGGCATAGAGCATGGTGACATAGAGGCACTAGGGTCGGGTACGGGCATAAGGGGTAGAGATGAGACATGAATGTAATACCTCCCTCCACATGAACCCACAAAATGTCATTATGTGTAGCACGGGGTTGGTGCCATGTATGAAGGTGGCACTACGCGTGATCTGATCTCTAAGGGAGGAGTACGTAGGCAGCTGATAATTCAGTTCGATCACACCGAGAGTCCAATAAATCCTAGGATTCGTGGGAGTCTCTCATGGTCTCGGTGAAGACTCGGCATCCCCAATTTTGTTGGATCTTTCCGTCATGAGCATCGATCCCGCATCAGGTTGGAGATGGGCATTTGAAACATTGGCAATTGGATGAACGTCTTAAGCAGTTCCTTCTAACATAAAAGTTTTAAGGCCCAACTGGCTTTAGGTTCATTGGTTGGGATGGCTATTTGAAATATTGGGAACGTTTAAGGTGCAGATGGGCGTAGTAAGGAAATACTGCTAACACAGAAGTTTCAATCCCAATTTTGTTTAGGTTCATTGGCTTGGGATGGGCATTTGAGACATTGATAGTTTTTTAAGTCTCGAAAGAGCGTAATATGCAGTTCCTGTTAACATCGAAGTTTTAATCGCCAATTTTTTTAAGGTTCATTGGTTGGGGATGGGATTTGACACATTTGGAATGTTTAATATAGGTCGATTGGGCTATTTGGTGTCGATGCCCCAATTTTAATATGTTTCCTTGGTTGGGCAAGCTCATTCAAAGAATCGTATCATGTATGTGGCGGAAGGTTGTGGACAAAAATTTCGTTAAATTGCAACGGTTATTAGATATTGGGTGAATGCGGTTGTTATGCTCAGTTTTATTTAGTTTCGTTTGTTGCAGATGGGCATTTTGAACATGAGACTAACTATTTGTTGTCAACAATTTTATATTATGACTAAGTTAATATTTAACAATATTAGATATGATGATGCATACATGCGTATATACATATACACACATAGGCATACATTCATGCATGCATACATACATCCATACGTTATGCGTAATGTATGTATTTATGATATCAAATGTTAAATATCGACCCATTTTCAACACAAAAATTTTGAGAACAAATGGTTAGTGTTTTGTTAAAATGTCCGTCTAAAACGAATGACCCTGAATTCGAATGCGAATACCCACCGCCGTAACACAACATGTGCAACGTTTCCCATGCGGATCCATATGAACGAATTTTGGAGAAGATTGAAATTCAAGTAACATAGAAGTTTCAATGCCAAATTTTGTTTACGTTCATTGGTTTGGGATGGGCATTTGAAATATTGACAATGTTTAAGTCTCGGATCGGCGTAGTGAGGAGTTTCTCGTAACAACATCGGTGGGATCGATGGTGGCGTTGGTCAGACCGTCAGTGAACATTCGCGGATGAGTGTAATTTGGAGGTTACTGTAACGTAGAAGTTTCAATGCCCAATTTTATTTACGTTTATTGGTTGGAGATGGGCATATTTTAATTTACGGATGGGCGTAATAATGCATTTTCGGTATCGCACAAGTTTCAATCTCCAATCTTCTTTTAGGTTCATTGGTTGGAGATAGGCATAGAGCATGGTGACATAGAGACACTAGGGTCGAGTATGTGCATGAGGGGTAGAGATGAGAAATGAATGTAATACCTCGCCCCACTTGGACCCGCAACATGTCATTATGTGTAGCACGGGGTTGGTGCCAGGAATGAAGGTAGAACTAAGGGTGATCTGATCTCCAAGGGATGAGTACGTAGGCAGCTGATAATTCAGTTCGATCACACCGAGGGTCCAATAAGTCCTAGGATTCATGGGAGTCTCTCCTGGTCTCGGTGAAGATTTGGGATCTCGAATTTTGTTAGATCGCTCCGTCATGAGCATCGATCCCCCATCAGGTTGGGGATGGGCTTTTGAAACAATGACAGTTGGTTGGAGATGGGGCATAGAGCATGGTGACATAGAGGCACTAGGGTTGGGTATGAGCATAAGGGGTAGAGATGAGACATGAATGTAATACTTCCCTCCACATGAACCCACAACATGTCATTATGTGTAGCATGGGGTTGGTGTCATGTATGAAGGTAGAACTACGCGTGATCTGATTTCCAAGGAAGTAGTACGTAGGCAGCTGATAATTCAGTTCGATCACACCGAAGGTCCAATAAATCCTTGGATTCGTGGGAGTCTCTCCTGGTCTCGGTAAAGACTCGACATCCCCAATTTTGTTTGATCTTTCCGTCGTGAGCATCGATCCCGCATCAGGTTGGGGATGGGCATTTGAAACAATAGCAGTTTTTAAGTCGCTGATGCGGGCATCTGTGGACTTAATCAAAATTTTAATTTTGACCCAGGCGGTTGCATTATTAAATTAGCAAATTTGAGCCCCGATTCGAAGGATGAAAATTTTATTTTCAATCCCGGCAGGTGTGTGGGCAGCTTGGGTCATTTCAAGCTTAATCAAACCTAGTCAAACTATTCAGGCCCAACCAGCTAAGGCAGGCCCAGCTGTGCATGTCAGGCCCAATTACAAAAATCCAGTTCAAGCAGGACCTCCACATAAGAGGCAAAATCTGGTAGTTGCCGATTGAAGTAGTTGTGTAGGAAGTTTTAATTACCTAGTTTAGTTTAACTTAGGTAGTTTCTATTATTGGGTTTTAGGGTTTAAGGTTTCTGATTTAGGGTTTTAGGGTTTAGGGGTGTAGGACTTTAGGGTTTTAGGGGTTTATGGTTTTAGGCTTAGGGTTTAGGGTTTTAGTGTCTAGGGTTTAGGGTCTAGGGTTTAGGATTTTAGGGTTTTACGGTTTTGCGGTCTTACAGTTTGAAGGTTTCTGAATGTGGGTTTTAGGATTTTAGGGTTTAGGGGTGTATGACTTTAGGGTTTTAGGTGTTTGTGGTTTAGGGTTTAGGGTCTATGGTTTAGGGTCTAGGGTCTAGGGTTTGGGGTTTTGGGGTTTGGGGTTTGGGGTTTAGGGTTTTAGGATTTTAGCGTTTTAGCGTTTATGGGTATAGGGTTTAGGGTTTAGCGTTTAGTATTTTAGTGTTTAGGGTTTTAGAGTTTAGGGTTTTAGAGTTTATGGTTTTAGGGTTTAGGGTTAAGTGTTTTAGGGTATAGGGTTTAGGGTTTTAGGATTTTAGGGGTTTAGTGTTTAGGGTTTTAGTGTTTCTGATTTAGGGTTAAGGGTTTTGTGTTTTAGGTTTTAGCGTTTTAGGGTTTAAGGTTTCTGATTTAGGATTTTAGGGATTCTGATTTAGGGTTTTACAGTTTCGCGGTTTTACAGTTTTAAGGTTGCTGATTGTGGGTTTTAGGATTTTAGGGTTTAGGGGTGTAGGACTTTAGGGTTTTAGGGGTTTAGGGTTTGGGGTTTATGGTTTTAGGCTTAGGGTTTAGGGTCTAGGGTTTAGTGTTTAGGATTTTGGCATCTAGGGTTTAGGCTTTAGGGTTTAGGCTTTAGGGTTTTAGCGTTTTAGGGTTTACGGGTTTAGGGTTTAGTATTTTAGGGTTTTATGGTTTAGGATTTTAGAGTTTAGGTTTTAGGGTTATAGGGGTTCAGGGTTAAGTGTTTTAGGGTTTAGGGTATAGGGTTAGGATTTAGGGGTTTAGGGTTTTAGCGATTTAGGGGTTTGAGTGTTTCTGATTTAGGGTTTTATGGTTTTATGGGTTTAGGGTTTATGTGTTGTGAGTTGTATGTTTAGTGTTTAGGGTTTTAGGGGTTAGGGTTAGGGCATAGGGTTTTAGAGTTTTAAGATTTTAGGGGTTTAGGGTTTTGGATTTAGGTTTTAGGGTTAGGCTTAGGGTTTTAGGGTTTAGGTTTAGGGTTGGGGTTTAGGGTTTTTTGTGTTTTACGGTTTAGGGTTTAGGGTTTTAAGGTTTTAGTGTTTTAGGGTTTAGGTTTTTGGGATTTTGGGTTTAGCGTTTTAGGGGTTTAGGGTTATGGTTTAGGGTTTTGTGTTTTCTGGGTTTAGGGGTTTAGGTTTATGGTTTGGGGTTTTAGGGTTTTAGAGTTTTACTGTTTAGGTTCATTGGGTTTGGGATGAGCATTTGAAATATTGACAGTGTTTAAGTCTCGGATCGGCGTAATAAGGAGTTTCCCGTAACAGCTTCAGTCGGATCGATGTGGTGGCGTTGGTCAGGACCGTCAGTGAACATTCGCGGATGAGTGTAATTTGGAGGTTACTGTAACGTAGAAGTTTCAATGCCAATTTTATTTACGTTTATTGGTTGGAGATGGGTATTTGAGACTTCAGCAAAATCTAATTCGGGGACGGGAATTGTAAGGCCTTTTCGGTATCGTACAAGTTTCAATCCCCAAATTTTATTTTTTAGGTTCATAATTGGAGATGGGCATTTGGAACTTCGGCAAATTTTACTTCGCGTACAGACGTATTAAGGTCTTTTTTCAATCATCAAAGTTTCAATGCCCAATTTTTTTTAGGTTCATTGGTTCGGGATGGGCATTCGAGATATTGGCAATGTTTAAGTCTCGAATCGGCGTAGCAAGGAGTTTCTTGTAACAACATCGATCGAACCTATGGTGGCGTCGGACTGACGGCTAGTGAACAGTCGCGAATGAACGTAATTTGGAGGTTACTTTAACGTAGAAGTTTCAATACCCAATTTTGTTTAGGTTCATTGGTTGGAGATGGACATAATTTAATTTACGGACGGGCGTAATAACGCATTTTCGGTATCGCACAAGTTTCAATCTCCAATCTTCTTTTAGGTTCATTGGTTGGAGATGGGCATAGAGCATGGTGACATAGAGGCACTAGGGTCGAGTATGTGCATGAGGGTTAGAGATGAGAAATGAATGTAATACCTCTCCCCACTTGCACCCACAACATGTCATTATGTGTAGCACGAGGTTGGTGCCAAATGAAGGTAAAACTACGGGTGATCTGATTTCCAAGGGAGGAGTACGTAGGCAGCTGATAATTCATTTTCTCCTGAAGAGGAAGAAATTTGTTAAAAAGGTACCCTTGCTTTCATTTTGTTTAGGATTTTTATTGGCTTGTAGGGCACTGATTTTGATTTCTTCTGGTATGTATGTCCCACTATATTCAGCAAAGAGTGAAAAGTGCAAATTCTGCAGAACATATGAAACTCTTAGCTTTGGAGTCCTCGAATGTTGATTCCAGTTTCCAACAGTTGGACAAACTTCGTATGGTTTACGAGGAATATGTCAAACTTAAAAAGGAAACTACTCCTTTGGCAGAGAAAATTTTGAAGGAACTGACAAAGATCTTAATAAAAAATCTCAGGCATTTGGATGTAAGCAGACTTATTTATGGGAAAAGTATCTTAGAAGTCCTTCTCAATGCTTATGTTATTTTTTGTGACATGCTATGGAGGATTGCAATCTATCCTGATACTTG